>JAHLJT010000631.1:244285366-244402229 GCA_031308135.1 Acheta domesticus
AATGGGAAAATTGTAATAAGACATCTTACTAAATCTGTGTTTACACGTAAATTGCAAAACAGTGAAACTGTCTGTAGATCATGGCTTCTATATTTTCGCCATCTAAATATGCGTTATGCTGTTTTGCATGCCGTTCTTTTTGCATCTTCCGATTCGGCGTTTAATTCTCCGGACGGGTTTCACGACTGGAAAAATTTGAACCGTGCAATTACTGAACATGAAAACAGTTTGCGGCATAGATATGCAACTATGGATTACATCGTTCGAAGTAAGAAAGTGGGGTACTGTAAATGAATCAATACTTGTCCAATTCAATGAAGAAGTCAGTTATTGGAAAGTGTTTTGATTAGAATTGTTGAAACAATCAATTTCTTGCTGGCCGCGGGCTGCCGTTTCGTGCGTGATAATGAAATTATTTGGGTTGTTTAGAACTAATTAGCCAAATTTGATCCATTTCTTAAAGAGCATTTGAACAAATATGGTAATCCGGGAAAAGGATTCGTGGTCGTATTTATCAGCAAACATTTGCAATGAGTTTATTGAGATTATGGGTAAACAAGTAAAACTAAAAATACTTTCTGAGTTGAAACAGGCCAAAGTATTATTCAATTAGTATTGATTCTACTCAGATTGTAGCCATGTTGATCCGTAACATTTACGATTCGATATGTAAAAGATAACACACGATTTGAACGATTTTTAGAGTTCATACCTATTCAAGAACATGGTTCCGAATATTTAACAAATACGGTTTAGCTTTTCTCGAAAATTATCAGATATTAATTAATGATTGCCGCGGTCAAACTTACGACAATGCCGCGAATATGTCAGGTACGTACTCAGAACTACAAGCAATGATTGTTGTCAATTATGTGAATACGCTATTTTCATTCCTTGTTGCTGGACATTCGCCTGAATTTAGTCGGGGCTAAAGTGCTGGTTGCTTGATGACAGCAACGAGTTATTTCCAACTTGTACAAAAATTGTACAACTTCTTTTCGGGTTCAACACATCGTTGGGATATATTAAAAAATTCTTGGGAAAATATCAAGTAGTAAAAGTTTATCTGATACTAGGTGGTCTGCTAGTACGATGCAGTCTCAGCTTTAAATGTGGTTATTCTCAGATTATATTAGCTTTGGAATTTATTGAAAATAATAAAGAAAACCCAGCAGAAAACGCGAAATGAAGCCTACAGTATAGCTAAGAAAATGAAAAAAATTAGAGAATATTATTTTAACCGAAGTCTGGAGTGCTGTACTTTTTAAAAGTCAATGAAACGAACAAAACGTTGCAAAAAGAAAATCTTTCATTGGATGTTGCTTCAACCTGGTATCATAATTGATCAATTGTTTACATATCATGAGAAATGAATTTGATAACTTTGAAACAATCGCCCAAAGATAAGTTTCCCGATTCAGAATATCAAAATTCGCGTGTAACAAACAGAAGTTCTCGTGTAACTTATTTTGACTCAGAAACAGACGAAGTCATCTTTTCTGCCAAAGAAAAATTTAAATTACAAACTTATATTCCTATTATCGACACATTAATAAGTGAATTGGATAGAAGAGCAGAATCATACAGTATTATAAGTAAACGATTCAATTTTTATCAGAATTAAAACTTATTGATGAGAAAGAATTGTCTAATAAATGTAAACAATTTGTTGAGTTTTTATAACACAGATGTCAATGAACAAGAGCTCATATCGGAGTGTTTTCAATTTCAAACATTATTTCTCATTGAAAATCCAACAAACAGCACCGTATCTTTGGCAGAAATGTATAAATTGTTAAAAAAAGATAATCTTGAAGAGACATTTCCTAACATTGAAATAGCGTTAAGAATTTTCTTAACGTTAATGGTCACTAATTGTACGGATGAACGCTCATTTTCAAAGCTGAAGTATATAAAAAATGAATTAAGAAGTAATATGATTCAAGAACGACTTTCTTCGTTAGCTTTATTAAACATTGAGTACGATATTTTGAACGAATTGATCTTCGACGATGTAATTGACGACTTCGTGCGTGCGAAACTACGTAATGCACAATTGACAAATGCTTAGTTTGTTTTTTACTTAGATCTTATTATGTAAATATTGCTTGTGTTGTTTTTTAATCATATTTTATTATGTTACTATTGTTAGAGTTATTAGTAAGATATTACTATAGAAAATACAGAGATTAAAGATACTATTTAATTCCATTTATCTAGTTTTTTTTATAAATCCTTCCTTACGTTAAAAAGAGGAATCAAAATGCTTATTAACTGTGTAATATTCAATTTTTAATAACTCATGATCGCCAGGACGTAATTTGTTGAACTAAGAATCAGGGGCCCCGAAATCTCTGAGTGCCTCGGGTACTTTCAAACCCAAAGACGGCCCTGATTGTAGAAATAATTTCTTGAACTATGTTGGAAATTAAAGATGTATCATTTGAAGTAGAAGAGTTTTGTTTTAATGTATCAGAGTAAGATAATATAGATTATGTCTTATTATCTCTTAACAAGTTCCTACATTATTACTTTAATTGATTGAAAATTGTGAAAGTTGGAACTTTTTAGATATAGGATAATGTAAGGAAAATCAATTATCAGGAATGTGAAAAAGAAAATTTAAGATAGTGCATTTACAGTTTATTAATAAAATTTTTTTTTAAATTGCCCAGAAGCATACATTGCATCTTCAACATCTTTTTTCTTTACTTCTTTTATTGACTTGACAAACCTTTTCTTCTTTGATTGACTTGGCTTTTTTTAAGCACTTTTAAAGTCTGGTTGCAATGCCATTTCACTTTTGTGGAGACGACGTTTGTCTCTGATATGTTTATTTTCTTAGGAGATGTCACTTTGATTCCTGAAGCATGCTCTTTGACTCTTTCACTGGCCTCACATCCCATATTGAACTGGGACACTTTCAATATTTCAATAGCAATTTCAATATTTTTTCTGGAAAGAAATGTTTCTTTGGGGCACTTGCTCCAAACAAAACTATGCAAACTTTCATTTGCATTCTGTGTTTTCCCATACACACATTCCAGTAATTCATTTTTTGCAAGCCTCTGATACATAGGAATTATTTTACAAATAACACTGGGGGACTACAGTTTTCATGTTGTATTTGCCATGTTTTGAAATTTCATTCCCATGAGTTCGATTATAGAAGCACCATGAATTTTCTTCTTTAGGGCATTTAAAATGCAATGGCTTCAAGTCTGTTGGCATTGCATGGTATAAGGTGGCAAGTATTGCAGACTTCATGTTCTGCACATCTGGAATATTCTTCTGGATGGCATTGCGATAATTTGCTAAGACAAATAATTATGTCATCCTTTAAATTGACTTGCTTTTTACCAAGTGTAACACCCTTCACTTTCTATTCTTGGATTATTTTTGTAAGCCTGTTTTAAATCTTCACATCACATGTTTTATACATTCTTCTTTTCTAATAATAAAGTTGTCTCCATAAATGTTTAGTTTCAGATGGTGATTGAAAGTCTTTGCATCATCATCCAACAGTATTGTTGTATAACTAAAATAATGAGACAGGACCCTCGTCCACAATACCTCACTTGCAGCTACATCCATTGCATTTGAAGATCCATTAAAAATTACTAATTATGAATTTCTTTCCATTTTTTATACTCACAGCTTTTTGTCTCATAATTTGCTCTTGTTCTTTTCACAAGTGCCACAGTATTTTGACAAAACATGAAAATCAGCCACAAAACCAGTCAAGATATCCATTTCATAACGAGTCAACAATTCCCATTTCATAACGAGATGTAGTGCCTCGTTTATGCCATGTTCCATCATACAATACTAATAAATTTATAAATTCATCACTTACTGAATCTAGAACATCTATTTAAGTTTCATGTATGGCTGCATATGAAAGCCTCAAAATTTCCTCTTATTTTTGCATTATTTTAAATAACAAAGAGAACATGAGAATTGTAAATTGAAACATTAATTCATGGTAAAGCAATTACCATTGAAACTGCTCTATTGCTGAATGGCCCCTACCTATTTGCAAAGAAGCATCCACAATTTTCCTATTCACTTCATGTGGTGGCCTACTACAAGATGATGTTACAGGTACACGATGGCTATTTGAAATTTTATTTAACAATTGTTCACAATTATTACACTTGTTCACTAACTGAAAAGCAAATTACATTGATTGTTGTATTTCAATGCATACATTTGAGGATCCACAGACAGCACTCACACGTATCCTTTCAGTAAATGTTCCCAAACACACTTGTGAAGTAACATGCAAGTGCAATTCTCTTCTTCGGATATTTCACTGTTCAGCAGGAAAAACATCAGTGAACTTGGAAAGAATGTTCGCACTGGCTGATGGCTTGACCGGTGAGATTTTGGCAGAAAATGAACAATGCTTGACATCTGATACTAAAAAAGTTTCTACTTCCTCAGCTCTGGCATTTGTGACTGCAATCTCCTGCCGTTTCTTCTTTACAAAAGCTGCATTTTTATTACCACTGCACTCTTTTGCACCGAAATAATTCTAACCTGAACTAGCCGACGGAAAATAAATTGAGAATATTAAAAAACACCTACCAAATAACTATGTTATAGAAAAGTTAAAATAAAGAAACTAATGTGAATAATAGTTTGGAATTCTTCGTTTAAAACGAAAGTTCGTTACAAATCTTGTTAATGGCGTTAACGACCACTTAACATTAGAAACATTAAATTTCTGACAGATTTCGAATTAAGGATTTGCGCCATGGAAGTCCGTCGGCTCACGCATGGACTCGCTCGACTCCGCTTGGGTGTCTTCGTGTACGTTCGTGTCTCCTCATTTTGCTCTCCCGAGACACAAGTGCTAGAAATTGGCCCTCAGCCGTTATACTGATTAGGAGGATGTGTTTCAAGTAATTTATAGAGTCAACCAAATTGCTGGGTGCTTATTTTTAATGAAAATTTTCAGAAAACCCAATTTAGGATTAACTAAATATTTTATTTAATTTGTTTTATGTATGGTAATGTTATATTGGTAGCATACTTATTTCTTTGTTTTTCCCTGGTGTTCTCCAATCGCGTAAGATAAATACAAGAATGAAATGTATGTTTGTAAGCCCAGGGGCAATTAGGAACTAAAATTCTTGTAAAAATTCAATGATAAAAGTGAAGATAATTGCTGTGGACCATTGTTTAATGACTGCCCTTGCAATTTGTTATTAAAATCTAACCCACCTGTCATGCATAAATTATTCTTTTACTAAACCTTTAAGTTAAATGAATTCAGATATCCGGTTCACTAAATTTCAAACATTTGTCATTTCTGTACAATGAATACGTTCATTCTTTTGATAAGTTCTCATCACAGTCAGGTGTTAATGTTATGTGTATAAATTCATTATGATACAGAAATTTCGAGTCAGGGAAGTATAATTTTATTTCATTACACTGCATATTGCTTCAAAATTAAAGCTATTTTGAGCCTTCCATTTAATTTCATCTTTATTCCATAAATCCTCTGATTATGGCATTTATATTAGTTTTTATTATAAATGAGATTCTACTATTTCATATATTCTTCAGTTTAAACAAGATTATTGTAATGATTCAGGATCATTAAGGGAATGATAGTAAGAATCCCGATGAGTTTTTAGCATATGTTAAAGAAAATTAACTTGAACGGACTATAGTAAAGCGGCAACGATATGCATGAACAGGATATAGAAAAAAAAACAAGAAAGCTGCATTGCGCGGAAGTAATATCTTAGTTATTTAAAATGCGCACAAATAGACATAATGGTTTAAATAGATAATCAATTGAGAAGAATTTCAGTGTTGGTTTCATTAAAATTGAACCACGGGTTGCGCTATTATAACATTTTCCAGAAAAGAATGAAAAAAGGCTTTAACTTCGGATGCGAGAAATTAACATTTTTTTTAAGATGTTAAAATGAAACCCGTGATTTATGCCATAACAAGCAATGTAGGTCGATTTAGTTCAGTTGCGATAAATTAGTGAAACCCATACAAGCCTGGAAGAGGATCATATACTTTTAATTTTAACAATTTTCATTATGTAAGATGACAATGGAGAACAGTTGACGTGAAGTGCAAAATACGTGATGTGGAAATCGGCATTTTTCGGCGTGATGGGGGTCGAAAATGCACATTTTGAATATAAACCAGAGACATTGAGACCAAATGTGGAATCTTGAACATTGTGTCAGGGTTATCTTTTTTTTAAATTTATTCTTGCTTACCCTGAGGCCCTCAGCAGCTGTGAACGACTGGTACAGTAGTTGATTTTATTTGATACAGCAAGTTTGCAAGATATTTTCTTTTTTCGTGATTATTACATTTTCAGAAGCATTGTATATTATACGGAAATGCTAATCTCTTCCAGTCTACTTAAGGAGGGTTAAAAATTCTCTGGGTAATTTCCTTTTTAATCGTTTACGATGAGGGTTCTGTTTGCCAAGTTTGAAATGGGTAGCTGAAGGTATTCGAAAAATTTTGTTATAGAATTTTGCGGATAGAGGGGAAAAATGTACAGTGATAGGTGTGATACCGAGTTCTTGATGGATTTGAGAGTTTGGATGAACCAGGGTGCTTTTGTGATTATTCTTAGGAATTTATTTTGGAATGTTTGGATTTTCTGGATATTTGTTTTGGATGCTGTGGCCCAGACAGGAGATGCATAACTTAATATAGGTCGTATCATTGTTGGTAAAGATGAATGGATGTGTGTAGTTGGAGTGGGGATGATCTTTTGAGTAGGGGATATAACTGATGTGTTCGCTTAGTGACTAGTGCTATTCTATGCATGATATTGGGTCTCCATGTGAGTCGTCTGTCGAGTAATACTCCAAAGTATTTTGCCGTGGCGTTCGCAGGAATCCATGGTATGTTATGGTTAGGGTTATCTACTAAAAATAGTGGAAAACGGAAAAATTTATTAGTAACAATACTTGAACAATAATGGCGGCGGCCGGTGTTCGTTTTGAAAGAATGGAGATAGGAGGCAACGACAATGGAAGAGGAAAAAAATGTATATGGATTTTTTCGTGAGTCAGCTTTGGTGGGAGATACATGTGTTGCGTGAAAACATTTTTTTTTAATAGAAAAACTTTAAGTCTTGGTAGGACATGTTATAACATATTACTATAGTAATTATTCGCAAAGTGAAAGTGCGATAGAAACCATATTAATCTTTTGCGTGGAAAACATTTCGTGCGTGGAAAAAATTTGGATTGCGAAAGACATAGTAATGAATGTTGAAGTGGATAGAGCGCGAAGACACTGAATAGTTGCTCGCGAGCAGATCAGCGTCTACGGGGAGCGTGTGAAGATTCGGAGCCGAGGAGGCATGGTGTTACTTCAAAACCTGAAGCAGACGGCAACGAACACGGGAAGTGCACTCAGTTTATTGTTTCCAGTATAAGGGTTGCCCAAGACCAATAGAGTCAGTAACAATTAGTAATGGACGATTATAGTAGTACTCAGATGTTAAATTTTGCAGTAAAAAATCAAAGATCTTCATACATAATGTTTAAAAAACAGGCAAATTTCATTGGTTAGGAGAGAATATAAAGATATTAAGGTGAACTTGAGAAAGTACGTCCCTAGTTACTAAAGAAAGGAATTCCTAATAGAAAAAAATAAAAGGGTCATTATTATTTATATGCTTTGAGTATTAGTATTTTTGTTGTGTTTACAGGTTATTGCGATTTCTGGTGTGATGATTTCTTTATGTAATGCATACTGATGAGGAGTTGTTTGAGTGTACCCAAGAGTATATCTGAGTGTACCACCATACGTAGTTCAAGGAATCTATATATATTTTAATAAATTAAACGTCGGAAGGCAAGACTGCCAACCGAGTTTGTGCTCTCTCACACAAATGTGTTTTATTGTTTTGTAGTTAGGAACCTGGCTGTCCTGCAAAGTTGAATTATAGTTTATGGGTTTTCCGTATGGAACCGGCCACGACCCGCTTGATATGAATTTTCTGTAACATAATATTTTTGGGGCGAAAGTATACGTATGGGAAGGAATCAGCGCTAAATAAATAAATAAGAATACAGTTACAGTTCAAATAAGGTTACAATGGCACCACAATATGGGGCCAGATTAAACGAAAGAAATAAAAAGAAATAAGAAAGAAACGTTACATTATGAAAATTGTGAAGATTTTATTTGCGTATGAAAAATTATAAATTTAATTGTTATCATATACTTGTTGCGATTTATAAGTCAAAAAACATAAATTAAATGATTTCAGCAAATCTGCCTTTTCGAAGGACACTACGTGCATTTAAACACGCCGCGTCGGTATCTTTTGCGTTTCATTTCGATGAGGTTGGCAGTGCCGAAACTCCGCCATGTTGAATTTTGAGGTCCTTTTCTTACGTGGAGAGACCTATAACGTTTTAATCGCAAGGTACAGTAACATCGACAAGTAAGTACGATTTTTTTCCCAAATCCCGGATGACTACATCGGTTTGTTTGCCGCTATCGTGCGATCAGTTTGAATTTTTTGGTAGTACAATATCGATCGTACACAATCCAACAGACGTCACCGGTTTTAGTGAGTGTTCGTACAACTTGGGGCATGTGTTTGGAATTTCGAGGGCGGTACAGATCCTCCAGTGGAGCTAGCCACACACCCTGTCGTGTCTTTTCAAGTATTCGGTCTTTGCTAGGATTGGACAAGCTGAGACAATATCATCAATGGTTTCTACGTGTTCCTGGCAAATGCGGCATTTATCATCTTGGGAAATTTTGAGAACCGCTTTATCATAATGTGTTCTTAAGGCCTGATTTTGAGCAGCAATTACAAGTGCTTCCGATCCTGGCTTCATTCTTCTCCTTTTAAGTCACATAAATGATTGATCTTTATTGATCTGTTCTCTGTCCATTCGTTTCAAATATTGTCCATGGAGTGGTTTGTCTCTCCACGATTTCTTTAACATTTTTTGTGTCTCACATTTCATGTTAAGAAGCATCAGTGTCTCTACCTTTCTGCGTGTCTTGCATAGTTTTCTTTGCAATGCTTCTGTAGCAACACTAACAATGCCTCTGTTTCCCATTCTTCGATTGGATTTTATGACCTGCCTCATTAGTGGATCATCGTGATGGCTGACTACATACTTTACCATCCCGCGACTATTGTGTTGTGCCAGGAGGCCTCAATTTGTCTGAGGCCTCTTCCTCCTTTACGTGATACATAGTCTATGTACATCAGCTTGAGGATGGGAAACATGCAGGGGCGTGCGGTGACCGATTCCTATGGGTAAGCTCTGTAAATAGCAAGGGTGCGACTTGATTTGTTTGAGGAGACAAAACGAAAATCCATTTAGTTATTGTATATAAATATTTAATTATATCAAAAATATTATTATTATTATTATTATTATTATTATTATATTATTATTATTATTATTATTATTATTATTGCTTATTCTGGAAGAATGCGAGTCCCCAGCATAAGCGCACACAATTTTCTACGAACTACCAGTCACCAACAGTCGCTGGCATTTGAAAGATCCACACGTCGAAAAGATGTTCCTCGTGTCTGTCGGGACGTGATGAACGCCGAATTGAAACAGTCCTTTGTGCTGATACGGCAAAGCTCACGCGTCGGAACCGATTCGAGGAAGCGGCCTCCGCAACGGTAGTGCCCTCAGTCCCACGACATTGCGTCTGATGAGTGAAAGAAATTTTAGGAGATTATATGGTGCGGAATGACTAGGGGTAGTCTGAAATTATTCATTACACTGTTTTCACATACTTCCACTTTGAAATTATTCGATAGTAATATGTTTTAAATCTTGTTTAATATTTTATATTAATAATTTTTTAAGATTTTACTTTGCAAAAATTCGAAGAAGCTCGAAACATTTGGAGACAAGTATCCCCTCTTCCCTCTTAAGCCTATGTTGTCAGGGGAGAAAACGAAAAGTATCACAGATGAAGCAACTGAGAACAAAGATGGTACTGTATTACGATTTCCTGCGTACCACTCGAAATTGAGCCGCAATAAAATGGCAACTGAAGACGTACATACGCTGTTATAACATTTGATGTAAAGCATAAGGAACAACAAATATTTGTTATTACATCATATCTACTGGATAAATAATGTTGAAAGTAAACAAGTAATCTTACCTACTTTATTTCAAAATAAACTCCACTCTCCTCTCTTGTTTGGCAAATTCTGCTGCCCCATCATGTCTGAGCAACCAATTTGTCGCCGAATTTTACTATTTGTTCCACATGATTAATCCATTGGCAGATTTATCCGCCCTTACGTCCACAAACGATAGAAATATCTCCTGAATTTCTACAGTTTTTTCCTGAACATATCTAAGAGAAGTAGCTAATTGTGATTTGTTAATTACGTCGGATGTTTCATCTAAAATAATCGCAACGTGCTGGGCCGTGGCAATATCATCTTTGATAGATTTGCTCAAGAAATGGCAGAAATCAAATCATTTTGAATTCTGTTGGAAGTGCCTTTAAATGTTTTGGCAAATTCTAGGTGTTGTTACAATGTAATATCATCCGTACTCAACAAATTTAGAAGTTCAATGTAATTGTCTTTGTTAACCGACTCTTCATTTTCACGATGCCCTCTGAAAGGCAATTCCTGCATTGCTAAAAAACAAGTTGCGTCAATTAGGCGTTTTAATATGTCTCTATTTTTTTCTGTCTCATTATGTCGCATTACGTCTGATATCAACTGAAGATCAAGTTCAGTTTCGATGCGGACACTTCCAAAACTGGCCGGCTTAACGAGTGAACACAAATGACTTTGTGAACGTTCGTGTTTTGCTATTGCATTGGAAACGTTGTTGAAATTGTTATATCCTTCTTTGTTCCATAGATTATGATCATAGGAAAACAGTAAACATGGCCAGCAAAATAATTTATTAAGTTTTCTACTACCTTAGTTTAATCATACCATTAGTGAGACCATACTTTTTAGTATTAAAATAGCGAAAATATTCTTCCCTTTTCTTTGTGCAAACATCTAAAGTCAGGAAGTTCCGGAACAGGCCTCCCTACTCGAATAACATCACTTTTCTCCACAAAAGTACAACTGAACGGATTTTTTAAAATTATACGGATATTTATCAATTATACATGTATTTTCTTCCATAGCTCAGTGCCTTACCTCTACGAAGCACAAAAGACAGCACACGGGAAGAACACACATAGAAATAATACGTACAGATGAAAAAAAAAATCACGAGTTCGTATTATCACTTACAACACCAGACTCACTATGCGGCGCTTGCCACTGTGTCATATGCGAACACGTCTGCAAGCTCATTTCAGGGCCACCCTGGGTGGTGCTGTATAGGCGGCGGGCCTGGGTAGCTGCGCTTACCAGAGAGCTACATACAATCAAATGGAGCTTCCTAAAAGTCAAGAGCGCATGCGCGAACTCCCTAATGCATTTAGATGGAGAACATCGCAATGCTCACTTCGGGCCGGGTGGCGGCGCTTAGTACCTCCGTCTCTTTCACTCGCTTTCCGTCTCCGTCTGCATCAGCATTGTATGCTCGATGTAGGGCCACGCTCTGGCCGGGCGCTTTCGCAAGGCAGTGTACCCTTCCTTGACAGAAATTTAAACTCCTAGTTGAGTTCTCATAATGGTGTAAGTCGCAATTTCACTCTATAATAATTACATTTAACGGATTTTTTTTTCAGGGTAAGCGCAGCTTACCTAGCTTACCTGGAATGCACGCCACTGGAAACATGATGCATTGTTAGCAGTTTTCTGGTTTTAGATCCATGATGCGAATTTCTTGTTCAGTCCAGTCCACTAGTCCGAAACTGTATTCGGCTACAGACACCGCCACACTACCTATTCCTGATATTTTATTCCTGGAATTCAGAGCGGACTACAGGACCATTCTCACTCTTCCGTAATACTCCCTGCGAATTCTCTTTTTCATTGTGTCGTTCCAGATGGTCTCACATTCTTCAATTCCCAGATATTTGTAAGTTTTACCCGGTTCAAGATCTTGAATCACAGTGTGCGTATCAACTTCAATGCTCTCTGACGTTCTCAGTTTGCCTGTTTTTAAATTGAATTTTGCACACTTGTCAAGACCAAATTTCATGCAGATGTGATTGCTAAAGTCATTCACGACAGACAGCATTTGGGAGAGAATCGCTTCATTCTTAGCAAACGCTTTAAGATCATCCATGTAAAACAAATATAATTCTGGCCTTTCATCACCAAGGAGCTTGTAACCAAAGTCAGCTTGCGACAACTGTCTAGATAGTGGGATCAAACTAATGCAAAACAGCTGAAGAGGTAGTGAATCTCCTTGAAAAATACCACTGTTGATCTGAATACTTCTGGTTTACACTGCTTTCCGCTGTGTATTAGTAACCTGATACTCCACGACTTCATACTAGCCTTGCAAAATTCAATAAGTCTAGGATGAAATCGTTAGATCTCCAGGGTCTTCAAAATCCAATCGTGTGGTACACTATCAAAGGCCTTTTGGTAGTCAATCCAAGCCATGCTCAAATTACGGTTTCGTTTCTTTACATCATTCAAGATGGCTTTATTCAGTAGCAAGATTTCCCTACAGCCACCTTTACGACATCCTTTTTGTTCAGCTGGCATCAGATGATTCTTCTTTAGATGTTTGTGCATTTTGTCAGCTATGGCTGCAGTTATAACTTTGTACAGTACTGGCAGACACGTGAGTGGCCTGTAGTTCTTCGCCAAAGAGCTGTCTCCCCTCTTTGGGCAGGAAATACGTGATGCCGCGTGTGAACAACGTCTAGTTCTGCACTGAAATCAATAAATCCTCTTAAATCTCCTGGATTTGTGGATTTTTTAGTTTCATTGTGGTCCCTTAAAGCTAATTCAAAAGCACCACAGAAACGAATACAATTAATTATTGTGCTCAATACGTACCAATTTTGTTCCACTTGTTCATTGTGAATTGCAACATTTCTCCTGTATTCATTATCTAATTGTTCCGCTATATTGGTAGTTGCTAATAACGCTAACTATAAACTATTTTTTACATGAATATAAACATTTTTTACATTTCCAGAAGCTTCGTGTTTTTTTCAATTGATCTATTAAATGGTTTAACTCTTTAAACCTAGTTTTTGTCCACGTATCACCTCCAAACAACACACAAGGAAAGCAGAACTGAGCTGTCTTCGAATCACACCCACATAACGATTTGTATTTCTTGTAAAAAATCACTTTTGAATTTTCGATTGAATTCTCTTTTTACTGTTTTCGCCGTTTGAATAAAATTTTGAAGACTTGGAATAGGCCTTCCGAGTCTTAATTTTTCGTTTCTCCTCAATAGGGCGTGAACCGAAAGAAGTTTTTACTAAATTTTGCACTGAATTCATCGTTAGAAAAATACAACACTCAGAAAACTGTCAGTCTTACGTACGTTCTTTACCGGCAGCAATAGCAACAGCAACAACAAAAACAACAACACTTAAAGAATAAAATATCCACCACACACTTCTTGTTCTCACAACACACAAAGTAGCTCACGAAATGACCGAGAAACGCCTGTCGCGACGGCGGAAGACTATTGCCGAGAAGGAGAGAAGGGGAATTTCTTCCACTACGGCCAAATTTACACAAAACAAACTGCACTCTCCAAACGAACATTTTTAATCAACAAAAAAATAATTACATTGCAGCGAGTCAGACGAAGACAGAATATAGGTATTCCCCTGAGATTCCCTTGGCCGCCACCCAGCGCTAGAAAGCGCCACTTTCTGGTTGTGCCACTAACTCAGTGTATGCCGCCCGCAGTAAACCTAGTAACTCGGGCAATATACAAGAGTGTGGTGCAATTCATGGCAAGGCACCAGACCAAGTCCTTCTATACAGAAGGACTTGACCAGACACCGGGAAGAGAGCTGGTTGGACGCTCTTTGGTTTTAAAATGATTTCATATACATCATATTGCTGCGATATATTGAATATTGAATATTATTAAATGTAAAATGTATATTCTTAAGATATTATAAGATATTTTTCGATTATCTGGGGGTTGTGCAACCGTGTAACGTAAGCACGAGCCGCCACTGGAAAAGACTGTTAGAAAATAAGGTCTAACTCACGTGAACTTGGAGATTTCTGGAAGAATTACATTTTTTGGAAGGGAAGAACTTCAGCAAATTATTTGATTCTAAGTGTGAGTAATTTCAAAACATTCTATTCCTTTTCATGAGCAGTTATAGTAAAATTACCCCACTTGTGGGGTAATGGTGGTCAGTGATTCTCATTACCTGCAGCGTGACTGCCATGACCCCAAACAAAATAATTTATTGATCTAAATGAGTTTGCTTGCTAGTAGATGCCCCAAACGAACGACCAATGAAGGAGAATGATTATCAGCACAGATGGCTGCAGCAATTAATTCGATTATTGAAGGTACAAGGTCTGCAGAGCTGCCCGGGTCCATGGTATTCCATTTAGTAAGCTACATAAGAGGTACACACCTCTAATATATTCATGAACTACTAATATGATCATTTTGCTTCATATTTCTTTAGCAACTCCCATTATCCACGTTACCCGGTATGAGGGGTAATGGAGGTCAAATGCAAATTTTGGAAATTCGACATTTGAGAGGGTTTTAATGTATTTTTCATTATTTTTTGTGCTGAGAACACAAGCTTAATAAATAATACGAGACATAACAGCACATACTTGTTCATAAGAGCAATTAGTACTCATTTATATTGAAAAAAAAAACAACAACAAAAGTGACCCTCATTACCGCCACTTCCCTTACTATCTGATCTCTTTGATACTCACAGGTCGTCACGTGCGTTGCTGATCATTGGTTGCTTCGCTCCTCGCAGCGAAGGACAGTATTTTATAGCAGGGGTCCTCAAACTTTTAAAACGGGGGGCCAATTCACTGTCCTTCATGCCGTCGGAGGGCCGGATTATATAGTGCGATTTTCTAACTCTGCCTCTCAAGCCCCTTTGGCCAATCACACGGCATTTCGCGTCTTTCTCGGTCCTGCCGCTAGATGTCGCATGGTCGCAAGCACTGCTTGATACGGTCGCGATCATGCTATATCTAGCGGCATGACTGAGAAAGACTCGCGGTACCGTGACGTATTCCATCGTGAAGACAGACCTTGAGAGGCAGAGTTCAGGCAATGACAGACCTGCCGATAACATACAGTCATAACGCGAGCAGATCCCAAACTTCCTCAGATTGCGCTGGCGAAATGTACAGCGTGGTAAAGAGGATAACGCAAATCATCGACATTGCTCTATTAAAAACAATTTTTAAAAAAACACCGATGTTTTAGCAGCAAAATATCGATGTGAAGAAAACATTGAAAGCGAAATATCGACGTTTCTGGTGGAAAATATCGTTGTTCTAAATTTTTTTTCATCCCTAGACACCCTAACATAAAAAAATGTGCGGATTTTGAGAACAAATTCTTTAAACCATAAAAACCCGGCGGGCTGTATAAATGTCCTCGGCGGGCCGCATGTGGCCCGCGGGCCGTAGTTTGAGGACCCCTGCTCTAGAGCTTCCACCAATTCTCTGTGACATTCTCGGGTGGGTTCTCCCATGGAGAACTGCTATGTTTATACATGAGCGCTGCTCGATACGATTACATTCATCTCACAGGCGGCACTGGCGGTATTAGGGGGCCATAGGGGCCTTCCCCCGCAAAAGGCCTAAAGTTTTCATTTAGCTTCCTTATTTGGCAAAGTGATTTAAATATTTATGTTCGAACTATGTAATCATTTTTACAAAATTGTGTAATGTATCTGCATTACAGAAATAATATACAATATAATAACAATTGTGTTTATTATTTAACAAAAATCGACGATGGGAGGTGGGGGGCCAATGATCAGCTGGATCCACCCCTGCATGGCAGTAGTCAGACAACAGATTTCACATTGCTACCTATATATTGACCCATTTATATATATACACATCATTATATATATATATATATATATATAATTATTATTAATAATTATTATTTATATATATGTTTATATTAAACAAAAAAATGGAGCTAACTTGTTAATACTACAGGTATGAAATGCCACTTTAAAGTTTGTATTTTATAAGTTTACATATGGCTTTTATATATGCAAAACATACTTTTACTGATTACTATTAATCACAGGAGTGTTCATATGTAATAATTTGCAGTTTCTAATCAACTCAGCTGTAATAAGTGATCTAGAAAAATGTGTAAAATGATTGTTATGTTGAAATCGCCATCCATTAAATTCTTATTCATCCCTGTATGACTAGAAAGAATATTGTATTTTTTTTTCCTTTTAGTGTGATTAACACACAAAAATTAACAGTAACATGTATTAAAAGAGTATCAAAGATTTTACTTTTGCATACTCAAGTAAAAACTGGAAAAATCATGTGTTGTATATATTCATATCATTTCTTTCCTTTAGCTTTGAGAAGACATTTTTAATTAGTAGAATGTCACATCACAAAGAACGCAGTGCACAATAAGTTGCAGAAAGAAACTGCAACAATAATTGCACAAAAAACTAGTAGTAATAGTTGTGTTAATTGCAGAGAAAACATTAAGTTTATGTAAATGTTGTTATTCATATTAAATAAAACAACAAAATTTTTGTTTTTTTCATTATAGAAGTTTTGTCACTTTTGGTATCAATATAAAATACTCTAGTCTCCAACAGCGTCATCACAAAGAGCCACTAAGTTCTCTTCATTCCTTTGTATTTTCTAATACCTAGTTAGTTTTCATCATTAATGAATAATGTCTCTTCAGAATCCAAATTTAAATGGTACTATTTGTTTTAATTTTAACTTAAAGAGTTACAAAATCAGTGGTTTTGGGGTATTAAGGTGAGGGTAAACAGAATAAATTAAACAGTTTTTATAGCATTTGTAGTTTTTAATATAAATGAGGATTATAAGGCCAAAATTTAGACCTAATCTTCCTCCCAGCTGCATATGTACATATATACACTGATTGTCAGCTGTACCTTGTAGCTTCTGTTTAAATAATTTTGATTAAATACAAACACAAATATAATTTACATCCTAGAGCATTATAGTACACTTCATAAGTTCCTTTCCATAAGTTTCAGTGAACTTTTGCTCCTCGCACTTGATTTCAAAGTATCAGTGCAGGACAAAAGTCTGATCCATCAATAAAAATAGCTAGAACAGTATGCCCATTTTCTTCAGGGTACTGCATAGAAGTCAGAAAATTGAAGAGCTTGCAAGGTTAAACATTAACCTGCTTTACACATCGACTAGCATGTTTCAACCCTTCCATTTATCTACAATTTTCTGTCTTCAGTATTTTCCTTGTTTCCATCAAACAAATCCAGCATACTAGGCTAAAGCCTAGAAAGGTTTGCCAAAGAATATTTATTTGTCAATCTCAAACATCACTTGGCTGTACAGACTTAAATGAAGTACGATTATAAAACATTTACCAAAATGCACATATGATGAACCAGTTATGGCAAGAGCAGGTTAAGTGCACTGCTTCTTTAGAATACTCTATATTCATCACAAAATACTAAGGACATATCATGCAGTCAAAAGTTCTTTTTAAGTTTCCCGTTTTACATTAATCTGTCACCTCAGAATGGCTGCAAGAAATTAAAAATAAGCTCTGTCGAAAAGCAAACATTACATGAAAAGAAAATCAAATTGGCCATTAAAAAAAATCATACCCAGAGTATATTCCAAATTCAGAGAATTACTGGAGAAAAAAATGTTTGAAAAAGAATAATATAGAATTAAAACTTACATTACAAATAGTGCAAACTTTACATAAAGATTTTCAGTTCTTTTCAAAACTTCACTTATTGTATATGAAAAGTTACAAACAGAAATTGATGGGAAAGTATAAAATACAGAAAGTGCAATTTTTAATTTTCTGTACCCTTTCTGACAAATTCTATTGGATTTAGTCTCATCAGTTGCAACTGTTCATTCTTATAAACTCTGTATTTGCCAATGCAAAGTTAAATCTGCACATGTACTATTCACAATTACAATGTCAAACAATTTAAAAGAAAAATATATTTATACATAATTTTCTCTAAAGTAATAATTAAATAATTTTCTAGGAATTTAAAGTTTTATGTAACAGACAGAAGACTTCAGCATACAACTGACAAGTGTTTTTTCAGCATGATCAAGTCCTTATATATGAGGCACATTTTGACAACAAATATTAAATAAAGCACTTCTATAAGGTTTGTGGAAAACATGTACCTACAGCATAATTCTGTCCACAACTGAGAATTCAGGCAAGGTTTATTGACATGCATATAATCTGTAAACCAATACTTTGTCTAAGACACTTAACATTTCATGAATAGAATATACTTGAAAATAACATATTTATGTTACCAAAAGTTTCAGCATTTAAAAATTATCTACAATAACTGTAATTGGACTAGTAAATGGCACAAGACAAGTTAAAGGCTTTTGAAAAAAGTGAAACATTACCTATGAAATAAAGAATTGAATTTCTTTCTCCATAGCACAATTTTGTGTATATTAACAAGACTGTTCTATAATAGATCTGCTATTGCCTAGATGTGAGGTAGGACAAGAATGCAATGTATTGGGGCAGGTACAACAGGACAATTGGCAGGTCAAACTTGTTCCATGGATTATGTTCTGATACAAGAACAAAGCTCAATGAGAGAATACAATAAATATAAAAGGCTGTTCACTCTCTGAGAAAGAAGTGTAATTCAAACAAACTAATAAATGTAAAAAAATTAAGAAAACATCATTTTGTTTATGATTAAAAGATACATCTTCAAAAATCAAAAAATATTCCTATTTTTTGCAAACAAAATTACTAAGGTAAAATTAATTTTCTTCATAAAAAATAAGTCTAATATTCCACAATTCTGGTTATAAAAATAAGCTTGTGTCAGATGGTTGAATATAACTTCAGAAGAATGCTTAAAACTTTTGGGACATGACAAGGTAGTAAGCCTCATTTCTTAGTTTATATTTATATTACCTTCTCACAATGAACATAATATAGCAAATACGTATTTTAAAGAAACACATTTTTAATGTTATCTCTGAAGTATCACAGTTATGAAAGGCTTTGTATATGTCCCAGAATGCATGATAAGCATCATGCACCACTTTGCAAAATTAAGATCGCACACTATTTCAAACTTATTACAAAAATAAACTTCCATTCATATACAGATAATTACAAGACTGGAAGTACCAGAAAGTCACACTTCCAAATCTATTTTAAGGAGGACATTACAATGACAAGAGTACATAAATTTTAAGAAAGAAATCAGTACTACAATCTCTCTCATTGAGAATAATTTAACTTGTTTTATGTTCCATAAGAGAGATGACACAGTGGCTTTATATCATTTTCAAATACAAAGTCATAGCATGAAAGAAGGCAGTTCTCTATAGATCAGAATTTTAGAACATTGTATGTTCCCAGCTGCATTAAGTACTGAAACTACTTAGAAATACTGAACTCTTTCTAAATGCTACAGTAAATAGTTGCCAAACCACCACTGAATGACGTTTTCAAAATATTTTAAAATATGTTCCAGTGGTAAGGTTGGAGGCACAATTGAAAGAACAGGAAAGCTTTCTACAATTATTTTGCTGAAATATCACTAATCTCTCTTACCGAAGACTAACTTGTTCACATAGGAAATGCCAACCTTCTGAATTTGACCACTGGAACATTTGCAGCATGAAAATGCTGTCTCAAACAAGATATAAATATACACATCCATGGAATTGCATAAAAATTCCTCTGGCACAGAGATCAAGGCAAACTCTAGATGGCAATGCAGGATGAATTCACTTATCAATTTTACTCACAGCATGTTATGCAAGTTAACTAATGCAGCAGGAAGTTAACATTTATTTATATATTTACACAGAAGGCACTGTTTTCTCACAGAAAAATTTTTGTCACAAAATATAATCGAACAGCTAGCTTTTGGCCTTTAGGTTTCAGAGACATAACAAGTTTTTTGACAGCTAACAGCCATCATCATTATAAATAAGAACTCATTATGTACAAATCATAGTCCATACTTCCATTATTGCACATTTTATTGTACATTTCAACATACAATTATCCAGTTTTCTGAATGTACTTGGGCATACCTACTCCAAAGAATTATTTTCAAAATTCAATTAATACATTTGTACCAAAACTGGAGACTTCAGAACCGTATCCTTCTGCTGAAAACGACACATCCATTCCTTAGCATACGCAGGACATTTTAAACACTATTTTATTTATTCGTTTTCGCTGACAGGTTTAATGGACTCAAGCTCGACCTCGACTCAAGGGTAGTCGAGCCAACGCTATCTACATGAGCCTACAAACCTTTTCGATTAAATGAAGTCGAAGTATCCGTCGTTGTGATAGTGCAATCTTTCTCGCATAGATTCTTCTTTTCGTACCAATGGCGGTTGGTGCACATCGATTAAGCGTTCGCCCGAATTCACAAGCTTCTCTTGACATTCGCGTTCGTAGGCTCTTCACTTAGTTCGCGTCGGTCGAGCGTACTAGCGCACATCACCTACACGGCGCTAGGAGCACCTCGAGCCAGCAAGGGCACGCAGTCACTTCCTGCCTGGAGTACTTGGGCCCCCAGCCCTTCGCGAAACTGATCCGCACCGAGTTCGGGTCTGTGGGGCCGCTGTGCGTCAATTGTTCCAATTGTCTCCGACGCCGACGCGCTTCCTCGGCTTTCGCGTGCTCGAAGACATTGATGCAGTGACCCGGAGGAACACGATACACTAACAACGTTCGTGAATCTGGATCGTCCAGGGTGGGCGAGTTGACGAAGATTGGCCCATCCGACCGGTTGTAGGCCCACACCCCGTCGATCTCGCAGCTCAGCGTCAGACCTGCGCATAGAAACAACAATATTATGTTGTGAATGGCTGAAGGGTGATCGAGAAAACATATTTGCATCAAACGTCTGAGTTTTGAGAGTAATTTTAGGTGAAAATTTGTCAGGACTTGTTTCATCGTGCCATTTATATATGTATTTCATTTATGAATAAATGTAAGGAATTGTAAAATAACCCAATTCCTCATTAATTAAAATTATACAAATTAAAAATACTTCATTCTGAGTAATTTCTGTTTGAGACATTTTCAATTCGACATCAATTGTCCCCTTCCCCCGAATTTCGATGATTTTTTTAAATACGTCTTCTAGTAGAACTCAAATGATAAAAATTGTAAAATTCAACTCAAATTATTATCACATACTTTTAAAAACACTTTTTTTTGGCATCCATATGAAAGAGAACAAGCCGACAAGAGGGCGCCGACGTATACGACAGCTTACGAGGGGGGATTTCCCCGTCCAGATATCTCCCCAGCGGGCACCGTCCCAGACAAATAAGTTCCAGAAGCGTGTAATGTAATGCGTGTAAGTAAGGGGGTGAAGATGGGACAAGGAAGAGGAAGGGAAGATGGTTCAGAGAGTACTCACCGAGGCCGATCTTGGCGCGGGCGCGTCGCACGGCGTCGGGCGCGTTGGCCCCCGCGCCGGCCGGCCCCGCCCCGGCGCCGCCCGCGCCGCCCGCGCCGCCCGCGTCGCCGGCGCCGCCCGCGTCGGCGAGGGTGGAGAGGCAGAGGCCGTCGCCGCGCGGCGCCGCCCCGAACACGTCGACGGAGGGCGCCTCCACGGCGAAGAGGCGGCCCACGCGCACCGCCAGCTCCCAGTAGGCCAGGCGGCACCACGCGCGCCCGCGCCCCGCGCCCTCGCCGCTGCCACCTGCGCACACCAGCAACCACACACCAATTAATACACAAGCTACATTCGCATTAACAATTTCACGCTCAGGTATCTTGCTTGCTTGCTTTTTTATTTTTAAAATCAATGAACAAGTTTCCAAAAAAAGTTTTATTATCCACATAATGCTGGAACACGTTTTGCATAATATTTATACGCATAAACTAAACATTAATATGTAATAATAATAATAATAATAATTTCACACAAATATATTATTTTTTATTCACACCTGATGACGCATATAAATATTATGCGAAACGTCTTGGACCATCATCACATACACAATAAAACTTTTTTATTAAAACATTTTCTTTGATCATCAATAAAAAAAGATACCCAAATGTTACATTATTACAATTAAATTAAATTAAACACAAGAAAAGAAGTGAACAAAAAACATTATATAACATCAGGGAAAAACAAAAATCTACATATGCTTAAGTGCTTACATACGAACTCTACAATTAGGTTAAAGTAAAATTAATTTGGTTTCAGGTATTTATTAAGAAAAAAGTCCCCCTTTCCAGCCATAACGCAGCAGCACAATGTATACAATTTATAAAAATGTATAAAAAAGAAAATGTGTTCCACAGAAGCACTATGGAGGGGAAAATAAAACTCGGAACACACTCATCATGTTAGCTGCATTAGCACGAGGGAAACTCGCAAGTCTATTTTTGACGATTTTGAATTTTTCGCTTTTCTTTACTAACGTTAAATATTTTGATAATTTTTACATCTTCACATTAGGGATAGCCAAATGCCTATGTAATAGCTTTGCAAAATCGTCCGCCGCCACCCACAATCACTTTTTAAGGGCAATTAATTTGAAGACCACCGCGGGTGCAGAATTAAATTACATACACACATGGATCATATTCTCGAAGGTGAGTGTTGTTCATTGGAAGTCCAAAACGTTAAAAAGATTTGCAAGAGAGTAGTTTTAGCGACACATTGTTTGCAATTGAAGAAACTTGAAATACGAGGTAAATATCCAGAACTTTGAGATTTGCGTAGAAAATCCATAAGTTCTTACTAGCTGAATGCATTTTTTCCCCCTTCGCTAGAGACTAATACGATTTTCATGCTTGTTATCAGCACACTAACATTAAATGAATAATTGAAATTCCAATGCCAGAGTCATTCTAGCACAACCCTTCAATAAACAATGAGAAAGAATAATACGAATAAATGGAAGTACTACCATCACACCCTCCTCTACTTGTGCAAATTGCCTTAAGGAATGAACATAGGCGTGCTCACAGGGAGGTGCAGTGGGGACATGGCCCCCTTCCTTGAAAATTTTGAAAGGGACCCCTAAGCCTTACGTAATAAAGCATCATCTAAACCTTACAATATGAGTATTTGTCATATGACATTAGTTTGGGGAAGAGGCTCTCCAACCCATCAGCCAACATTCAATAATTCAACCATTTAGGAAAGACCAATTTCTGTATGATTAAAAAATAATTGTATAATTAAACCCATAATTTAGTTCTCTTTATAGTACTTTTTATTTATTTAATAGTATAATGTCATGCAAAGGGGCCTTCCATGATGTTCTAGGCTACGGAGGCCCATGAGAATGAGTCTCCAGATACTAGAATTTGCTTTAAGGAAACGACATTCCTTGAATTACTGGAAAACTAACGCGATTTGTGTTGAAAGGAACGCGCTCTTTCTACCAACACCACATAGCTGCTTCGCACCAGTTAGAAACTAAACTGCATTATTGGAACTGCTTGTCAACAGCTCTTCAAATGTTCTTGCGGGCTTTCATCATAACGAGTTCCGGAGACGTCCACGAGAGGCGCGCGCCATCGGTTCCGCAATTGGTTCCACTTGACGCGACCAGGTGGCGTGCGCGGGCGCTGCGATCGCCCGGCAGTCCATTCACAAGCAGTGGCGGTGCGGCGCCGGCGCGGCGCGGCGCGGCCGAGGGGCCGGGCGGGCGGGAAGGCGGGCAGGCGACGCGCCACTGGCACGCGCATTCCTCAATGGATGCCGCACCCTGCGTCCTCGGCGCCCTCGAAGACGCTCCCGCGAGGCAATCTCGACACGTGAGATCCCTCGGCACCAGCACCGCTCCCACGTCGTCTGCTCCCCGCGGAGCCCACACGAGCGGTGGGGTACACCGTTCAATTACGAAGCACAACACAGGGCGGTTATTTTTAGCGACATACTCAACTTCTTTGTCGCTCAAGCGAACTTCTTATCCATTTACAAACTAATTGCGAATGCAAATATGACATTAGAAGAAATAACATTTTCACATGCCAGTTCTTGACGTAGAAGTATTTCTCTAAGACGTCCCGGTCATTGAACTCTCTTCTCACTGGCACCAAATAAGTAGTCGGAAACTGATTGAGATTCAATTTTCTATATTGCATTAATTTTAACTGATTAAACAGAACTTAAATAGGAATAGTCAACTATAAGGTCACGTAAAGTATTAATTACAAGAACAAAAGTTAACTTCAAATCTTAGAAAACAGAAAGTGCCCATTTCTCCCATTTCGAAGCAAAAACTAAATAATTAAAAAATACATATCTAGAAATCTCAAATAAATTTTCGAAATCTATCACTTTCTGAATGATATCTATATAGAAATAAGCTCGACGATCAAGCCATTCAAAAATAAAACCAATTACATGCCCCAAGCGCTTTATTTGCGCGTCGTATCAGATGGTTCAGTTCTGAGGTCAAGACGAAGTTACAGCTAAACAAAACAAGAATATTCCTCCCATCGTTTAACAATTCCCATTTGCTTGTGTATTTTCGATAGAAGATAGACGTGTCTCTATACGAATCTGGGGTGAATATCGCTCGCGATTCTTTTACCAACAGATCATTTTACTGTTTTGGAACGAGCGTAGCGGGTAAATATCACGAAATACAAACACGATAGGGGAAGCTTTTTTGGAATTACTGTTTTAATGGGAAAATTCAGGAATGCCATTTTGAAGATACTGCACTAAGCTTCTAACTTAATATTTATAAATTGCTAATTCCTCGGAGAGTTTTTATTATTATTATTGTTATTATTATTATTATTATTATTATTATTATTATTATTATTATTTATTTTTAATGAGAAGCGTCGCAAGACTCAATTAACCGAAAAGAAACTGAATTGAGATTTGAACCCATTCCTTAGAAACGGAAAAAAATAATACCAAATGAAATACAAGTACGTGTAACTGGTTGCAGGGAAACCGCACACTGGACGAAGTGAGTATTGAGCCAAAGTGAACTCTAGTATTTCGAGACATCGCCTCGGACCAATCGCTCCATGACGCGCCTGGCGCCAGTCTGATCGGAGAGGAGCCAGCGGCGGCGGCGGCGGCGGCGGCGGCGGCGGCGGCGGCGGCGGCGGCGGCGGCGGCGGCGGCGGCGGCGGCGTTGGCAGGAGGGGGCGGTCGGGGGTGGGGGAGAGGGCGCCTCGGCGGAAAGGGACAGGTCCTCATCGCTCGTGGGCCGGCGGCGGCGGCGGCGCCGCGCCGGCCGGCCGCCCGCGCCGCGCCCCGCCCCACCCCCCGCCCCGGACCCCAATTACCGCAGCCGCGGCTGCTGCCTACAGCCTGCTCGGCCGGCGCCACGCAGCGCCTCCTCCGTCCACCGAAATAACGCGCAGATAGGCGAGGATTCCAAAGACCTCAGAGCGGAGGCTCCTCGGAAGAGAGACCCACCACCGCCCGCCCGCGCGCCTCGGCGGCGGCGGCGGCGGCCATCGCACGGGGAGCGGGGGAGGGGACAGACCGCCCGGGCCGGCGCCGCCTCCCGCCTCCCCTCCCCCCGCCCCGCCTCACCACTCCGGGCGCCCGCAGAGGCTCGCTCAATGGGCGCGCGAGGCGGCGGCGGCGGCGGCGGCGGCGGCGGCGGTGGTGGTGGCAGCGGTGGCGGCGGCGGCTGACATCACGCCTAAAATAAGGCGCCGGGCGCCGCCGCTGCGGCGCCTCAAGAGGCAAGGCGGGGGCCAGCGCGCGGGCGGGCGGGCGGGCGGGCGAGGAGGATGAGAGAGAGGGGGGAGGGGCGGGCCCCCCGCCGTGGCCCCACCGCCCGCGTCGCGGCGCTTCACGCGGAGCGGTCGCCTCACGCACACATCGCGACACGCGCCAGCGTCCGACGCGGCGTCGCGCTCGACAATGCGAGGGGCCTATTTTCAAAAACACTCAAGTACTGCAGTGCTGCCACATACTCAAAAGCCCAACTCATTTATATCGGGGGGTCGGTCGGTAATATTGCGAACACCCGATCGTCGAATCCGACGGACAAAACTTCATTTCGGCATGTATTGGCGAAAGACAACATACGAATACTCAAATCTCGGGGAAACAGCAAAGTTTGAACTCAAAATACCTCCGTTTTGTTCAGTCTTCCTTACTCTCTAATAAACAACAATTACTTTCCTCACACATACTTGTTTTTCTGTATCTAACGAGTGTACAACAGCGGCATTTAACGTGGAAAGAGACGTTTTCCCCGCCTGGCGGCCCTGCAACGTGATTTTGTGTTGCAGAGCAAACACGGCGGGGAGCAGCGCGCGCGCCCAAGCGCTCTCTTGAACGCGCGTTCGCGTTGTTTTCAGTCGCGCTGACGTCACTGGCACAGTGGGCACAGGCGCCGCCGCCACCCGGCGCACCGGCCACAGGGGCACCACACACTTCCAAATGCAACACAAGAAATCAAAGCGATGAAGGAAAAAATGAAGCCTTTTGAATTTGAACCATCATTATAGCAATACAGACGTCAACCTACATGTACACACACACACACACATGTCTACGTGCACACACACACATGTCTACGTGCACACACACACATGTCTACGTGCACACACACACATGTCTACGTGCACACACACACATGTCTACGTGCACACACACACATGTCTACGTGCACACACACACATGTCTACGTGCACACACACACATGTCTACGTGCACACACACACATGTCTACGTGCACACACACACATGTCTACGTGCACACACACACATGTCTACGTGCACACACACACATGTCTACGTGCACACACACACATGTCTACGTGCACACACACACACACATGTCTACGTGCACACACACACATGTCTACGTGCACACACACACATGTCTACGTGCACACACACACATGTCTACGTGCACACACACACATGTCTACGTGCACACACACACATGTCTACGTGCACACACACACATGTCTACGTGCACACACACACATGTCTACGTGCACACACACACATGTCTACGTGCACACACACATGTCTACGTGCACACACACATGTCTACGTGTACACACACACATGTCTACGTGCACACACACACATGTCTACGTGCACACACACACATGTCTACGTGCACACACATACATGTCTACGTGCACACACACATGTCTACGTGCACACACACACACATGTCTACGTGCACACACACATACATGTCTACGTGCACACACATACATGTCTACGTGCACACACATACATGTCTACGTGCACACACATACATGTCTACGTGCACACACATACATGTCTACGTGCACACACATACATGTCTACGTGCACACACATACATGTCTACGTGCACACACATACATGTCTACGTGCACACACATACATATCTACGTGCACACACATACATATCTACGTGCACACACATACATATCTACGTGCACACACATACATATCTACGTGCACACACATACATATCTACGTGCACACACATACATATCTACGTGCACACACATACATATCTACGTGCACACACATACATATCTACGTGCACACACATACATATCTACGTGCACACACATACATACCTACGTGTACGCACATATATATCTACGTGTACGCACATACATACCTACGTATACACACATACATACCTACGTATATACACATACATACCTACGTGTACAGACATACATACATACCTACATATACATACCTACATGCACATACATACATACAAATGTAATTTTAAATATTCTTCGTCTATAGTTTTGTACAGTATTTTTTTTAAAAAATGCATTACTGATGATTTGAAATGTGAATCAAAGCCATTATTATTTTTGTATCATTAATAAAATAGTTGAAATTATTTTCACACATTCATGAAACAAATTAAATGTTAAAAATATTGAGGGCCCCCTACCCGGTCCCTGTGATTAGTCTGTAAATGTATTAATCCGCCCCTATACAGTAGTTAGCGGTAGCACCAATACGACTTCAGTGTCAGTCAGCGACTGCAATGACAGTAAATGACCGTTTTCTTTCCGCATTACATAATCTCGTTTTAAAATATAGACGAGGATTGAAAGTAGTCCGTGTTTACGCACAACATTTACTCTACAAACTCTCTTAATACAAATCATCTACTGCAGCTGCCGACTGGAGAAGACAGGCATGATACTAAACGGCTTTGAATACATTTTTTGTGGTGATCACTAGCATCTTGTAATCGAGTGACAATGACTTGCAGAATGCTCCTACTCTTTTCTGGACTGCAGCCTGTGATTCTTCAAACCAATGTCTCTTTTAAAATAAAAGTTGCTTTAGCTCTTCTGACATGGAGTTTTTCTGAGAAGAAAATGTGGCTAGGAAAATTATATTAGTATAAACTAATATTGTTATCCAAAGACACAATGCCAAATATCTAAAAATATCAAATTTATAATAATTTTGTTAGTTAATTTTCTAATTTATAGTAAGGGTGTTAATTGTCTCGTATGTGTCACAGGAAAAGAAGATTTATTTTTCTTCTGCGATATTCCGTGTTCCCTCCTTCCTCTATAATGAAACATTTTGAATTGCCTTTAGTCAATTTCTTTGCTCTTAATTTGGAAAACTGAGGTGCAAGTGAATCCTTTGAAAAAAACACTGTGCGGCACATCTCACGTTGATCGTATCGATCAACAATCATCGAAAATTTGAACTGTATGTAAACTACATGTGCAGAGATTTATGCAGTGGAACTTATGGTCCAAATTGATTCAAATTCAAAATGCAGAAGTCCATTTGTTACTTTTACATAGCAAACAAGTAATGATACTCATGTGTCAAAAACCGCGCAAGTCGAAGAATAATTTAATTTCGTTGCTATATTTAGTGAATCATTTGACGCAATTTCACAGTACGCTAGCCTTTACTACGTCACTAAAAGACAAAATACTGAAAATGGAAGAGCTAAAACAGTATATTAAAAAAATGATTACGTTTATTAGGTTTCATTCTCATCGAATCTAAAATCCCCAACGACAAAAATCGCCTCGGAGGAGATTTCAAGTTGGCGGACGTGACATAATCACACAGGGCAGAGTCGACCCTCGTGACGGGCAGTGACGGGAAGGGAAGAGCGCCAAAACCGCCAAGATTAGCGTGACGTCAATGGCGGACGAGTCCAAAGGAGCCGGCGCCGCCGCCGCCGCCGCCGCCGAGCCGGCGCCGTCGCAAAGACGCTGCGTTGCGCAGTGGCGGCGAGGGCGAAGGCGAGGGCGACGGCGAGAACGAAGGCGAGAACGAAGGCGAAGGCGAGGGCGAGGGTGAGAACGAAGGCGAGAATGAAGGCGAAGGCGAGGGCGAGGGCGAGAACGAAGGCGAGAACGAAGGCGAAGGCGAGGGCGAGGGTGAGAACGAAGGCGAGAATGAAGGCGAGGGCGAGAACGAAGGCGAAGGCGAGGGCGAGGGTGAGAACGAAGGCGAGAATGAAGGCGAAGGCGAGGGCGAGGGCGAGGGCGGGAGCGAGGGCGAGGACGAGGGCGGGAGCGAGGGCGAGGACGAGGACGAGGGCGAGGGCGAGGGCGAGGGCAGATATACTGGCGAAGTTTGGCGAGTCGAGATCAGGATCACTATGTTGTGCACAAATGAGAGTCGCAATGTTTAAGAGAAATGCATTCTGAAGTCCAACCTTCAACATTTTGGAGTATTCAACCAAGTTTTTTTACATAAATAATATTTTTTAACAAATGTGAACGTTGCTTTAAAAAAGAAAATAAAGACACAATTTCACAACACTTCTTTTTCATACAAAATTCACGTCATAATCTTAGAACACGTAAAATTGCGAGGAAATATATAATAAACTTTATCATTTACTTGTCTACCTCGTCTCCCTGTATCCTCTTGGTGATTCTCAATATACTTTTATTAATTTCCACGTGTCAGCTACAACAAATTCAATGTATTTATCAATTGATTCTCACGTAATGCGGTGATATTCACGTTTCATTATTCCTCACCTGAAGTATTGGAAAGATTTACTACAGCACAAGGAAACTAAAAACTGAATTACAACGAATACAAATCCCAAAAAAGGATTCAAACAGCTCACCACACAGGGATCTAAATCCCCGCTCAAAAGAATGAATTAATATGCAAGTATACCCTTCCACCACCGACATACCTCACATACGAGACTAACGCGTGTGATCCTGATGGAGCCTCCATAGGGACGGGCGAGAGGGAGGGCGTGAGCGACGTAAGAGCGAGGGGGGAAGGGAGACGTTGGGGCGGGGGGGGGGAGGCGAGAGGGAGGGCGAGTGCGAGGGTCAGGGGCGAATGCCGAAAGTGATGACCATAGGGTGGGATGAGGTGCGAGGGAGCAGGGCGAAAAAAGAAAAGAAAGGAGGAGAGGGGGGATGGTAGGGTGAGGAGCGAGGGCGGGGGAGATGGCGAGGGCTAGGAGCGAGGGGCGAGGGCACGAGCGAGGGACGAGAGCTAGGGATGGCGGAGCGGCCGGGGGGAGAGGGCGAGGGTGGGGAGATGGCGAGGGCAAGAGCGGGGGAAATGGCGAGGGCGAGAGCGAGGGATGAGGGCTAGGGGCGGTGGAGAGGGCAGGGGCGAGGGCAAGAGCGAGAGCGGGGGCGGAGGCGAGGGCGGGGCCGAGGGCGGGGGCGAGGACGAGGGCGGAGGCGAGGGCGGGGGCGAGGGCGGGGGCGGGGCCGAGGGCGGGGGCGAGGACGAGGGCGGAGGCGAGGGCGGGGGCGGAGGCGAGGGCGGGGGCGAGGGCGGAGGCGAGGGCGGGGGCGAGGGCGGGGGCGAGGACGAGGGCGGAGGCGAGGGCGGGGGCGGAGGCGAGAGCGGGGGCGGAGGCGAGGGCGGGGCCGAGGGCGGGGGCGAGGACGAGGGCGGAGGCGAGGGCGGGGGCGGGGGCGAGGGCGGGGGCGGGGGCGGGGCCGAGGGCGGGGGCGAGGACGAGGGCGGAGGCGAGGGCGGGGGCGGAGGCGAGGGCGGGGGCGAGGGCGGAGGCGAGGGCGGGGGCGAGGGCGGGGGCGAGGGCGGGGGCGAGGGCGGGGGCGAGGGCGAGGGCGTGGGCGAGGGCGGGGGCGAGGGCGGGGCGAGGGCGGGGGCGAGGGCGGGGGCGAGGGCGAGGGTGGTGGCGAGGGCGGGGGCGAGGGCGAGGGCGCGGCCGAGGGCGGAGGCGAGGGCGCGGGAGCCGAGTAGGGGGCCGCGCGCGGCGGGCGCCGGCGTTGGACAGCCGCGGGTCGCCCGCGGGCACGGCGCGGCCGCCCGCCCGCCCGCCCAGGCAGCCAGGCAGGCAGGCAGGCAGGCAGGCAGCGGGGCAGGCGCTCCGGCAGCCTCCGCGAGCGAGCGAGCCAGCGAGCCAGCGCCTCCCGAGGGACCCGGCGCCCACAGACAGCACGCGCGGCGCAGGCGCTCGCCGCGCCTTCCAAGCCGCCTTCAACGCATCTCCTCTGCATTGTCTCCACTCAAGCACCCAACATTACATTCCCCCTTCTTGCGTTTCACGTTACGCGTTATTACAGATAATAAGATATAACTCAAACGTCGCTCCTCTGATGTAATTCCAACGTATGCAAGTTTTTAACGATTTCAGAAATGTGTTATACTTTGATAGACACAAATCGATACCTAGATACAGGTTGCTACTCAACTATCCATTTCAAAGAGGGGGAGAGAGAAAATTTCTCTGAAAAATGTTGCTCAACGAAGAGGATGGGGCCCACATGAATACGAATAAGTTGATCTCCGTCGCTCCTCGAAATAAGCTGGAGATGGAGAATCGGTCGAAAGAGACTTCTGGACAGTAGTTCCATGAATTATTTGCGGTTAAGGTAAATGGATAGTCTGGATTCAGTAGTGTCTCTTCCAAAGGCAATACTATTTTAAAAGCCTAGAATTGTAAGATGACTCATAAAAAGTAATTTCCTTACTTTTATCTTTACCCTCAGAAAAATTCTAATTCTTGGATAGCACTAACATTGATGAACCGCTCTGTAGAACTTCATTTTTTCTCCCAACATTTTAGTATTAACCTGCAAACAATCCCATGTTGGGCATGCCTCGAACGTTTGGGACTGGACTGGAAAACAATTTAAAGCGAGTTTGATGGTGTAGAGCACCGCTTTGCGCTGCAGGTACGTTTGCACAACGTTCGGAGAGCGCTCAACAGATGGCAGGCGCTTCGCACGCGGGCCGCGAGTGGTGCGGCGTGCGGAACAGCGCGCGCGTTGTCAACAGAGGCGCAGGACGCGAAGTTCAAGTGCGACCAGCTGAAGCCCGCGATGGAACTCCACGAAATTTCTTACGCCACCGCCGACCATCTCCAATGAAGGTTCACTCTCCACTAGAGGAGTAGTGCGTTTTTAAACGCTTCAATCGAGATGGGTCATCTCGGTTGCGTTGAGAACGAAACCTTATCGAGAGTAGAGCACATTCCAAGTTTAAAATATTCGGCAATTATTTATATAATAACTCATAAGGCGCGTAGAGTTCATATTTATTTATTTGTTTTAAGAAACCATTCAAATTATTAATGAAAGTACATTAAAAATAAAGACTTTGTTCATTCTCATTTCTTTCACAGATCTCAGTTCAAACCATTACCAATACGATATCATATTAGAATTAAGTTTTTATTCTGATATTTCTTCATTTTGAAAGAGTTGTCCGAATAATAAATGATAAAGAAGATTTATCTAACTCCAAATTTCTTCAACCAAGTATTGCGAAAGTTTCAGTGTCAGAACAAAGTGAACCTATGGTACACGGATTAACGGATTAAAATATAAACAGAATATACTTGGCAATGATAGAATATGAAAAAATAATAAATAAAATCAAAATCAATAATCACGAGCCTTCAGGAATTGCTGTTTCTAAGTGCAATTTCAGAAAGAAAATCATCATTCATAAGCATACAGAACTTGCTTGTTCAACTACACGTTCGTTCTCAATACTTAGAGGGTATTAAACAAGAAAATTAGACGAGAAAACCATGATGCTACTAACAGACCCACAAGACACAAATCGCGCATCCCAACTTGCATAAAATGCCCGGCTTAAGCCAAAAGCGGTTACTTCCGGGTACCGCACCCGCCAGGCCTAAAGGCGGCCCCACGCACTCTTTATTCGGTGAGTAGCGAGCGATTGCTCGCCGCTTCCCGATAAATGTAGATGGCTCGCTTGCCATTAGCCGAGGGACGAACATTCCGAGCTCGGTCTGTCCACCGCATGTCAGTCTTTTGGAAACACCAAAGGAAGAAAAGATTCGTCGAAAGTATGACCTGCTCGGGATTGGGCGAGCAGTCGCTCGCTACTCGGCGGATTCCGAAAGCGTAGAGACGCTTTCAGACACAGGAGAAAAGCAAGGAACGAGACAAGCGAAAATCTACCCGGCGAATACCGAAAGTGCGGAGACGCCTCCGGAGAAAAGCAAGGAACGAGACAGGAGAAAAACTACTCGGCGAATGCCGGATTCGGCGCCGAGTTGCGACGGCCTGAGAAAAGCCACCACATTCGGCATTCGGCGAGCAGCGCACTCCTGCTCGCCCAATCGCGAACAGCTGATGTGCTCGTTAAACGTTAGCTTCCTTTGATGCGTGCTAGACAGACACGAGGTGGGTAGAGCGAGCACCGAGCGTTCGCCACTCAGCAAATAGCAAGCGACCCATCCCCTCTATACACTCGGGATTCGGCGAGCGGTCCCTCGGTTGCTCGCTGTTCGCCGAATAACGAACGTGTGGAGCCGCCTTAAAGCGAGGCGCACCCCTTAAAGCGAGCAGCCGCCCGGGGTGCGCCGGCGGCAGCGGCGGCGGCGGCGGCGGCGGCTGCGAGAGGCCGCGACCTGCAGCGGCGCCGCGCGGGCTCAGCGCGGAAGGGCGGCCGCTGCGTCCTTGGCCTTGCAGGGCCTGCGCCGCCCGCCCCGCCCCGCCCCCGCCCCCTCCCCCGCCCACCCCGGCGCCTCTTCCTCCTGCGGCGGCGGTGGCGCACCCGCGGCGCGGCGGCGCGCGCGGAAACCAGGTCAGGGCGGGGGCGGCGCGCGCCGCGCCGGGGTGTGAGGCGCGGGCCCCCGCGCGCGAGGCGGCGGAGGGAGCGCAGCCGGGCAGCCCCCGTCGCCGCCGCCGCCGCCGCAGGTGACAGCGGCGCCGCCGCCGCCGGCTATCGACCCGCCTCTGACGTCACAGTCGCCGCCGCCGTCACGACACGTCGCGGCGGCGGTGGCGGCGCCGCGGGCGGGGGCGGGCGCGGCGCGGGGGCGGGCGCGGCGGCGCCGGCGCCGACAGGCGGGTCCCCGCCCGGGACCGGCGCCGCCGCTGAGCTCCGCGCCGGGGACGAGACGCCCTGCGCGCCGTTGCAACGCAGCGCAGCCCGCCGCGTTAGAAGCTCGCTGCGAGGCGGCGGTCAGAGATCCGCCGATTTTAGCCGAGTTTTCGGTGGACCTTTGTTGCCCCACGCTCCGGATGCGTTCAAACACGTGATGGGAAATAAAAATGGCCACAGTAAACATGAACGGTCTCTCGACGACGTCCGAAAACATTGGCTGTCGCACGAAGATCTGATTCCTTTGGTTTTGTCCGTCCGATGTCGACAGACCGAAATTTCGGCCAAAATCGGCTGTGACCACAGCGGTGTGGATCGAGAAGTGCCCAATTATCTCTCGAGACGGAAGGAAATTCGTTTTGTTCTAGACATTGCTACAAAGCACTTCTAAATGAAGCATCGAAGCGTTAATTTCGTGATTTATGGATCTTCACATTTTTTTATTTCTGGAGAGAAGAATGCGAGGAGTGCCAAAAATTTATCGCAAAAACAGGAAAGAACGTTAGTTGGTGGTAATCCATACACACGGCACACATTTCATCACCTACATGTTTGACCAACACTCTCTTCTCCAGTAGCATGAATTTATCAACATAGTAAGGCTTTCGTTACTACATATCGAAATTCTCTATTGTCATGCCACATACATTTCATGGAAATAATAAATAAATAAATAAATAAATAAAAACAGTAGGAAGATTTACATCTCTACGATTTTTATTCAATAATAGAACTGTTAATAACTAATGTTTATGTACCATTCATCGAACAACCGTCGACACAGTCTATAGTAATTGATCACTGAGGCCTTGCCAGGCATAAGGTAACTTTCGTTACATCAGAACATCCCCGCGAGGCTTAGCGAGGGCCACAACGGGCCATCCGCCTCGTCTATTGTAATTGCCGATGACTGCCGCCGCCCCAGGCGCCAGGGAACATCTCCGCGAGCGCCGCGCCGGGCCGGGCCACGCGCCCCGCGCATCTTCGCCTGTCCATCACAAAGGGTTCACGTGATTTGATCGATAGCGGTAAAATCGCCATGCGCTCGTAACGACCGCCGGCGCCGGCGTCGGCGTCGGCGCACGGCCGCTATGCACCTGCGCGGGGGGGCGGGGGGCGGCGCCGGGGACTTGCAGTGAATCACCTGGCGCCGGGGAGTCCACGGGTTTAACGATGAGGCCCCCTACGTCTTTTACCAAGAAGCGCCAACATACAGCGCAACGTGTGTGTTCTCTATTGGAGTGGGGGAAGATTGGCAAAATTAATTTCAGTTATACTTCGATTGTTCATGAATCGGATATGTATTCACGAACTGCTTCATTTACAGCGTACGGAATTTTACTGCCCAGACAATAAAATTGCATACATATCAGTTTACAACACTAAAAGGAAGGGACTAACATCTTCTCAATGAATCATAGTGACTAAATAACTTAATTTTATTAAAAGGATTTGAAACCAAAATAAGATTTATCATCATTATCATCGGAATACAGGAATAGTTTCGGTTTCCTGTATCCTATTCACGCATTTCTCACTTTCGTCGTATTTCAAAAACCATTTGATAATTTGGATCTAGGACCTTATCGCCGGAGCCTAACCAAAGAAAACAGCTCCAGTAAACACGCGCGCCCACAACAGAGAGCAATGCCGCCAACTTCAATGAGAAAGCACGGAAAGGCCATTAGGAAGACGTGAAAATCTACTCGGCTGCACTCGAGGGCGGGGCGCTTCCGAAAGACCGCGAAACCCTTCCGAAGCATTCCGGCGTCGCGACGGTTTCACGAGCGGCGGCAGTGGCGGCGCCGCGACGCCGCGCCGTGCGAGGGCCAGCGTGAAAGAACCGTAAACGTGCGAACGAACGGTGTAACGGCCGCGGAGACAAAGGAGCGGCGCTGGCGCCAGGGCAGCGCGCGGACGCAGCCGGCAGGAAGCCCTCGCCCGCGGCGGCCGGCGGCGGCGGTCGGTGGCGCCAGGCCGAAAGGGGCCGCCAGCCGGCGCCGCCGCCGCCGCCGCCGCCGCCGCCGCCGCCGCCTTCCTTCCGCGTGGGCCCCTCCCCGCCCCCCGCTCAGCGGCGCCGGCGCCGGCCCGAGAGAAAGCGGCGGCGGCGGCGGCGGCGGCGCCTGTGGTGGCGCGGCGGTGACGATGGCGGCGGTGGCGGGCCGGGCTTTCACCTGCCGCCGCCGCCGCCGCCGCCGCTGCCGCCGTCGGTGGCGGCGGCGGCGGCGTCGCCGGCAGCGGTGGCGCCGCCGGAGGCCGTGGCGCAATGGCAGTCGGCGGCGGCGGAGGCGGAGGCGGCGGCGTCGACGACCGCCGCGATGTGGCACTCGCGGGCAGAGGTGTTTGGAAACGAGCAATATGCTTATGAGGCACAGCCAACCGGTGGCCGCGCCCGGGCCCGAGAAAGGGAGCCTGCGCCGATCCTACTCACGTTATTTCGATCTTCGATTCACAAGTTAATGTTACTGAACTAGATTTTCAATTAACTTTGTGAGGAATAGTGCGAAGTGCGAGGAATAATTCAGTTAGGTTTATTCAATTCATATTGCGGTAGCTTCATATTAAATGAATACTTTTTCTTATGAATACAATTTTCATCTTAATCTAACTAATAAAAACAAACATTTCAAAAATATTGAGGCTAATGGTCTTAAAATGTCCCCCTCCTCTGCACTGTATGGATACACCTCTGAATCAGACATTTGTAAAATGATATTATGAATGGAATGCTAATTGCACTAATAGTACATTATTTTATTACATCGATTCCTGTTCGTTCGTTCATTCATTCATTCATTCAATAATATCACTTCCACTACGTAGGTACGTAAATCAACAGTAGTTATTCAAGTCTGAAAGTAATCAACTCATCAATTACCACAGGTATCCCGTCTTTTGGCCCTCATCCCACCGATCCTGTCGACAAGAAAATTTCGCGAAGTCGCCACAAGGTCGGCACGGCGCAGCGAGGGGAGCGGGGCAAGAGCATGCATGGTGTGAGGACAGCTCGGCGCCTACACCCCCGCCTCCGCCATCAGCACCGCCGCCACCTCCGCTTCTACCTCCGCTTCTACCTCCGCCATCGCCTCCGCCATCGCCTCCGCCATCGCCTCCGTCCATCGCCTCCGTCATCGCCTCCGCCATCGCCTCCGCCATCGCCTCCGCCATCGCCGCCGCCATCGCCTCCGCCATCGCCGCCGCCATCGCCTCCGCCATCGCCGCCGCCATCGCCTCCGCCATCGCCGCCGCCATCGCCTCCGCCATCGCCGCCTCCATCGCCTCAGCCATCGCCGCAGCCATCGCCGCCGCCATCGCCGCAGCCATCGCCGCCGCCATCGCCGCCGCCATCGCCGCCGCCATCGCCGCCGCCATCGCCGCCGCCATCGCCGCAGCCATCGCCTCCGCCATCGCCTCCGCCATCGCCTCCGCCATCGCCTCCGCCATCGCCTCCGCCATCGCCTCCGCCATCGCCTCCGCCATCGCTTCAGCCATCGCCTCCGCCATCGCCTCCGCCATCGCCTCAGCCATCGCCTCCGCCATCGCCTCAGCCATCGCCTCCGCCTTCCTCAATTCCAGCCTGTCCCACCTCCACCTCCAACTCCTCCCTCCGCCTCCGCCTTCGCCACAGCCCCCATCACCTCCGCCTCCGCCACCGTCACCGTCGCCTCCTCCGCCGCCGCCGCGCGAGCTGACAGCGCCCGAAACGGGCCGCCGCCCACCTGTGCGCCCTCCGCGTCAGTGGCGCCGCGCGAAATGCGATCTCGCCTTCCACGAATCGGAAATGGTATTTTTGGCGGCCCTCGAGGAGATGCTGAATGATGCGATCGTTCTTCCGTGGCTTAAAAAAGCCCCTGCCACGCACATGTGCTTCTAGAACGTTTAAATAAACTTCTAGGCTGTGAACTGGGATACCAGGATCATCTTCCTTGAATAACTAAATAAGCAATAGAAACAAATTACATCCGCCCCACAAGGGTAGCTACGTAAGAAAAGTTCTAACCGAACCGAAGAAGGATTTTCGGGAATGAAGAACAGAATTTCAGTCACTTAAGAGATTATCTTCGGTTTTGCGGTCCTAAAATAGATATAGTAATATTGATAGCAACTTTCGCACATATCTAATTTTTTAAAATGCGAAAATATCTTACACTACCTATTATTTGCGACTGCACTCGTATTTCCGTCTAAAATGTGACGGAGTGATTTTTAATTTTAGTCTAAAATGGCAACAAAACATACACCTGCTTGGTGACACCCTTATTTAAAACAACTCATTCTACCAATACATTTTGTGCAATTATTTAGATGCGGTATAATAAATACACTGTCAGTAAGGCATTCAAAAGAAATCAACAATGCCCGTTGAAAACCCACAAAATTGTCATCAATGTTTATATTGATAATTATGATTGTAGAGCTTATCAATAAAGTCACTTCCGTCCCCTGTTCCACAACCGGATGTAGTATTACGCAAGTTGTATCTATTTCTTTACTACCGCTTAGTAATTTTAAATGTACAATGCATGACAATTACTGCATTGAACAATAAGAAGTACAAATTAATATATGAATTCATATCATTAAAAGATTGCTTGGAATGATTTGAACTGCGCTTCAAGGTTCTCACTAGCCGCCACAAGGCCGGATTTCCATGCTTTCCAGGAAGTGGCCATCGTGTGTAGGGAATGTGTCTCGTTTATTTCGAAAAACCCTTGCTGCAAGATCCATGTAAAGATGCAACATCGATATCGATGTTTTCAAAATCATCGATGGAATTAACATTGAATTTTTAAGACGATATTTTTTTAACATCGATGTTTTGATGTTCAATGTTTTTATGTGGTAGATGTTTTTCAATGAAAAAGTCCACACGAACAAAATCCTCTACTAATTTTCACATATCTATAAATTGAATATTTTCATACCAGAGAGATCAACGATAAAAAATAAAGTCAATTTTTCGTCAATAAAGAAATCTATATTATTGTCGCATTAGCGAATCAGATAATCGAAGTTTCATTGATTGCCTTCATGATTTTTTGATGTTGTTTTGTCAGTTAAATATCAATTTAAAAAATAATCAGCGAGAAAGTTTCGAATTACACCCCCCCCCCGCGTGAATTTCAAGGGTTAATAATCCAGTTTAAAAAAATGGATAATATGGATGGATTTGGGTCGATGTTTAACAACATGGATGGTTTTGGGCCGCTGTTTAATATCGATGGTTTTGGGTCGCTGTTTAATAATGTCGATGATTTTAGGTCGCTATTTTGTTAGCATCGATGTTATAATTTTGAGCAGCGAGGTTTAGAAACGTGGATGTCCGGTCGGCGACGTCGCGCCCTCGGATGCAAGTGCAACGAAGATCCGCTGGCGGTTGCGTGGGCGGCGGCGGACGCCCCGCCCGGGCTGCAGGCGGCTGACGCTCCGGCGCGTCGGAGCATCCGTCGCCCGCCGCTATCAGGCGCGGCGTCACTATCGCCGCCGCCGCCGCCGCCGCCGCCGCCGGGGCGCTGACGGAGGCGCCAGCAGGCCCCCTCGCCCGGCCCAGCCCTTGCGCGCCCCGCTCCGACGCCACCTCTTCCCGCGATACCAATATAGAACGTTTGCTCTTACGTTAACATGCGTTTATGACGTGCAGCTAAACGCCCCCCCACCGCCGTCTTCCCATCTCCTTCTACTCGTCCTCGACCCAAGTACGTTCAAGGTGAACGAAGGGCCACTAGCAGAATAAAAGCTATTGTCTGGCACCTCCAGCGGTATTAGAGAAATCTCTGTTTTCATTGCCTCGTAGATACGCCAAATTGTAAACACTGCAAGAGTAGGAATTGAATGAATTCTTTCTTTTTCATTTTCATTCTTTTTCAATTGACCACTTTTGCAGATGCCCAGGAGTCATACTTCCATAAATGAGCTTTTGGTGTGCAGTAACGGAAGTCTTATGAACAACTGGTGGTGGCAAACAACACGCACTTTCTAGCATTATTAATAACGGCTACGCTACTAACAATATAGAATTCGGACTCGCGTTCATAGATACAGGACGTTATTAATGTTCCCCCTTACACCATCAGCCTCACTGTCACATCCTTCCTCGCGATTTTGAAACAATATTGAACATTTTCATTTGCAATTTTCAAAAATTCAGAGATGTTCTTTCAAAATCTAGTTTTAAAGAACTAATTTCATTTTCTAAAAACCTATCTTCAATATTGTAGTTGTAGAGAGATTCCGAAAAAATTGAACGTTTGCTGTTCGAATCAACAGCAAATTCAACGAAAATGCGGGCAATTTTCATACGCATCCATTATTCTACTCGAGAAAACGTTTAAGAAGAAATTTCGAGCAGTTTTTGAGAATTTTTTTAACTGACTTTATTTCACGGAAACTTACAAGGAAACTACTAATATTATAGAAAAATTATTCACGATCTTACGAAAAGATCAATTTTCGAAGAACAGATTTTATTCTGAAAAAAATCTCATTCTTCAATATTCAATTAAATGAATGCGTCATTTTCTTAAGCATACTTTTCTCTCACGGTCAAAAGTATTTGGTGCAATGTTTTTTTGAAAATTTTGAAATATACATCATCCTCAAAAATCAAAATATCAGGTATGCTGATTCTCGAGTTCGACCAGATCGATCAGGAAATGCAAATTTTGCAGGAAATCGTCTGAACGGTTTAGGAGTTAAGTGTCGATAGGACGGATAGAAGGTTTGCCGTAAAACAATTTTTCTATACCAAAGACTCACAAAACATGAATTCAGACTATACGTGTTTCTATTTACTATATAAAAGTGCCAGATTTATCCACGTTTTCGACATCAGGGACCCAAAATACGTTTTTCTGTCATAAAATCTCCATTTTCACTGTAGCTTTATAGTAATAATTTATCTTTACTAAGATAACAGAAATAGAAAGAAGTACGCCAGAAAGTTAAAAAAAGCGAGAGCTCGAGTCTGCTATAAAATAACGATACATCTTCAAGCCAAGAAAGGGCTGAAGACACGAAAAAAAGCGTAATTATTATAATTCGTAACAAATTTGCTTAGGGAAAATCTGAAGTGAAGTTCATTATCATTATATTCTTTCTAATATTCAAAACACACCAAAATTAACTTTGTTACCTTAAACTGCAGATTGTGAATCCAGGTGGAAACCACTGCAGACGCAAGTTGTTTGAAAATTGTGCAATGCTCATAAAAACACGAGTAGCATAATTTTTAAATTATTTCACGAGACATGAAAAGTCATCGAGTTTACCCTTGAAATTCCCCTTCCAAAATAGAAGATGTACGATTTCATTCCCCTCCCCCTCTCTTTCTGTTGTGCAAACACTAGATTATTTATAGTAAGGCACTCTACTTGACCATCGTACTCAATGCGACAGTCAGGCTCAAATTAGTTTCAAATAATACGAGGCCATGACGAAAACTCCTATCTATAACCCGCACCGTGGACCGGTATGCAATTGACGCCAGAGCAGGACTAATGGATTCGTTTGGGTACCGCCCAACAGAACGTGAAGGAGCCCTGCTAATGTTCGGGGCGCGCACACACCGAGTACTATTTCGGAGTGTGGGGGTCTTAGACTTGGCCGCGCCAGCTAGCGGACATCCGGCGCCGCGCCTGCATTCTCACGTGCAGGGGGCTCATTCGGCCCAGGCAGACTTTTGAAAAATCCGTCACGCTATCTGCTCGGAGCACCTCTCCGCGTCCCCCCATCCCACCCGCCCGAAGACACCCTTTGACATTCCACAGCGCCACGGGAGGGGGAGTATTTGGCCACTCAGGGGCTTCGAGAAGCTGCTGCCGGCTGAAAGCCTTCGACTTAACGTATCGCGTCGGCGGCGGCGGCGCGCCCTGGCGCCGGCGAGGCCTACAGGCGGCGCCGCCTCCGCCTCCGCCGCCGCCGCCGCCGCCGCCACCCCACACGCACGCGCCCGCGCCGCGCTCCTCGCCGCTCCGCGCCGTGCCGCACGGCGCCGGCAGGCCGGCGCCCGGTGGGTTGGCAGCCGTGCCAGCCGCCGCACGCGCATGCGCGAGACTGAGTCAAGGTCGGGCGAGCCGATGGCGGCGGCGGCGGCGGCTGCTTCGGTGGGGGGGGGGGGCGGGGGAGGGGACGCGAGGCCGGCGCCGTCGCCGCCTCCGTCGCCAGGCCTTTCCGGCGCCAGCGCGCCTCTACTACCCGTGTCGAAAGCGCCGGCCGCATGAGAGGGCTCCGCGCACACGTTGCACCCGCGCTGGCCGAAACGCGCGCGACGCTTGAAGGGACGCAGAGGGCGATTCGAGACAGCAAACTCTCACCATTTCACATTTACCTCTGGTGATGACATGTGTGTAACACACTACAATAATCAGCGTTGCCACATGATTGAATGTATATCCCAGTCACAATCTTCAAAAATCCTGGTACTTTCACTAAAATATCTGGTACCAAAGTCAATTGATTTAAATTCTCAAATTGATCGTATCACAACTATTACGTTCTCACGTGCACTCAAGTTAAGTTTGTTAAACTTAACTCGATGTAGAATCATTTTATATCGATGAGCTAAATTGAAATCTAAGGTCTATTCTTTTCACCCTTCATATTTTTACGGCAGTGTTTTCACCAATATCTTAGTTATTTGTAATAGATTATTATATTTACATTATGCTAAATTTACTTTATAGAATAAATATTTATTAAACGAATCTTTAAAAAATCGTACATCGATTATCATAGACTTAAAATCCTGGCATTTAAAAGAACCAGGTTGTTTTCATCATGGTTCGAAGTATCATCATTAACGTCCTGGTAAAATACCAGGATGCGCGTGGCAACACTAACATCACTGTATTGGCCACTAAAAACTTACAATCATTTACACGATTGCTCTTCCAAACTATTTCTCCTCTAAAGTGGAAGGGGGGGGAAATGAACAAATATTACCCCAAAACATATTAGTGTGACAACAAGGAAGGGCCACTATAGCAGAACTATCACATCGCACGCGTGTTGAGATTTTTTCTTAAACGCCATTGTTTCGCACAAGCATTGCGATACTTCTCGCCTGCTTTTAAGTTTCGCACCTGTTTGAAAAAATAGCCGTTTCGCACACTTAAAACAAGCAGGAGAAACAGTGTTCCACCTACGTATTGTTGGGAAAATATTTCAATTAACACTAGAAAAGAACCAACTTGTACATATAAAGTTATAAATTTTAATATACATTACAGATTTCGATGATTAGTGTTATTTACGAATAATGATGATTACTCATTAACATAAAAGGGAAGCAATGTTTTCAAAACAAAGGACTATCACACTATAAGCAAATAACAAACACCGTGCGCACATTATTAATTTAAAGAAGTACACTAAAATATTATAAACAATCAAATGTTTAATTCCGATTCGAAAAATAAAAATGGTTGGTTGGGGGATTTGACGGAGAAATATAAAGAATCAAATTTATAAAAAGAAAGTAGACACTAACGGCAATTTAAGAAGAAAGATCAAAATCGAAAACTTTTCCCGCATGACCAATTACATTAATACCAGAAATTCTAACAAAAACATTATTCAACGATTTCTACTACTTTTTAAGTTCCTTAAATATATTTTCAATAAACAATAAAAATTACACTCGCTCACAAAATGGGAAAGGAGATAATTCTAATGCGTCCAATGCTTCGCAACATTGCACTGATGAACAGGTGACTCGATTGGAATTTGACCTGAACATATCTTTCAATTACGCAACGATATGGACGCTTACAAAACACACAAATAAATTGATATAAATGATGTCCAGAGTTGTCAGTACGGTCTGCATCTCCTTACATCTGTATTTTTTTGTGAAACTTGTGTGTCCGTTTTTAATTGTAACGAACTAGTTTCAACCTCGCGGATGAATGAGCGTCCTACGATTGCTCTAAAACCCGTTCAGAATATTTTTTTTCACTACAACGTGAGCATTGAGATTCAGTATTAGTTTCACTAAGAACATCAGTGCTCACTGGAATTATCTCAGTAATACTGTACCTCAATTTTGCCATAATTGTGATTCCTTTTGTTAAACTCCTGTTATTGTCCTCGGAAAATCTTGTATTTGAATACAGTGCCTGATGTAGTAACATTTTTATAATTCATAATAAACGTTAAATCCTACCACTGCTTTGTAAAAAGTGTGAATAAAAGTCAAATTTGTTTGGTGGTGGGAATGCATTTTCGGATAAATTATGGTTGAATTTCGAACTTACTTCGGTGAAATTTGTGATCTGTTTCAACCTATTTGATGAATATCGAATACGAAGCGAAGATGGCGGAAGACCAAAATAATAACAGGATTGCGCATTTACACTTATTTTTGTTTACTTAACAATTGTATAATTTGCGATTAGTGGGTGTTCGCAATTCCCGATGTTCCCGATGCGTCCTGGAATACTGTATTGCAATAATGACTACATTCAAGTTCTGACGTTTTAGTTGAATAAAACAAATTGGTGGAAATCGCTATCACAAAAGTCCGTTTTACGCAAATGAAATTTTTCCGCGCTTGAATCACACTGACAATAATTCACAAACAAGTGAGCAACTTCAACGCGGAACCACAACACCACGAAACACAAATCTACAATTATTCTAGAATCGGTGGCTGCATTACTCGAGCACCAAAAGCGGCTGTTCCATAAGAAATGTAATTAAACCTTAACAAAATCATTTGAATTTAAATTACAATAAGTCTTTCCGCTCCAGAAAGAAAATTCTTTGAAACGAAACCGACAATAATTCACAAAGAAGTAAGCAACGTCACCACAACAACACCACGAGACAAATCCACAAATCTAGAATCGGTGGCCGCATCAATCAAGCATCAAAATTTGCTGTCCCATGAGAAAAGAAATCAAACCTTACCAACACCATTTGAACGTAAATTACAGTTAGGTCTTTCCGCTCCTCAAAAGAAAATTCGCAGCGTGTGAACACGCTTAGTGCTGCGCCATCTACGCGGGCGGGCATGCGTGCGTGCGTGCGTGCGCGCGCAACGCGGTGGCGCCACAGGGCTCGGGCGGCGGCGTCGAGGCCAGCCCCGCACCCGCCCTCGGCGGCGCGGCGCGGCGCGGCGGGGCCTTTGAGGCGCCGCGCGGTGCGCGCGCTTCCCGCCAGGCGCGCTGCCATCGCCGCCGCCGCCGCCGCCGCCACGACCTTCCGCCGCCGCCGCGCGCCTCACGCCGGCGCCAGCAGCGCCCGCCGCCGCGCTGCCCTCTGCGCCCCCCCCCCCTGCCACCGCCGCCGCCGCCACCGCCCCGCCGCCGCCTTGGCGCCGCGCCTTCCGGCGCCCCGCAGCCGCCGCCGCCGCCGCCGCCACCGCACGACCACGCGCGCGGGGAGGGGGAGGAGGAGCGACAAAAGGAGACACCGGAAGGGCAACCGGAGGCGCCACCGTGCGCCCGAAGCCACTACGAGCCGCGGAGCGGGACTATCGCCTTACGCCTTGGGGGGCGTACGTGCACTTTTCCGACCGCCACTCCATTGCCGGTCGCCAGAACAAAGACTACGCGCTGCCGCTCTGTACTTCGATTTTTTTTTAACGTGGCCGATGGCATTGGTCATTGTTACACCTCCTGCCTTATAAGATGAATCTTTTAACAGTGCTAAGCACATGTCTGAGACCACGTGCCCGTTGAGAACGGCGTTCGCGAATTAATTAAAAAGAGGTGTAACAATGTCAACATTTCTAGCAATTACCTGTCCCTCCCATCGTATTTTCTTTTTAATCCTGTCATTGCTCTAACATAATTCCCTCGCAATAACCCTGGTTGAAGGTACAACAAATGAAATCACTATCAGGGAGGTAACAAACAGTTACCCCCCTTCACAATTTTCTGATGCAAAGTTGCTCGGCCAATCAACTGAAGAGCCTCACGGCTGAACGTTGTACTGTCTTTAAATGTAAAATAAAATTAAAATAAAAAAAAAAAAGAAACAATGTCATCGGCCACTTAAAAATATCCAAGTATAGCAAATGGTACACCTTATGGGCCAATTGTCAAATCTTTGATCCGTTATACCTTTTTCAGGCTCTTTCGTGCTCCACACTAACCATGAGTAACTTAACGGCAGAGGGTGCGAATTGTAATCCAATACATTTAATTTTCCCATGTTTCTTTGTACTATTAACAATGTATGTACGTCTTGAATGACTACATACCCAAACTATATTTCGATTTTTCTATAGTGACGGAAGAAATTAACTCATTGTTACACCTCCGGCCTTATCAAATGAATATTTTTAACACTGGTAAGCACATTTCTGAGGCTACGAAACCCGTTGAGAAGAAAGTTCGCGAATTAATTAAAAAGATTCACTTGATGAGACAGGAGGTGTAACAATGACCCAATGTCATCCTCCGTCATAGAAAAATCGACGTGTAGCAATACATGATACAATTGTCAATTCTAATTTCAAAAACCAGCAACAACTCAACTGATCGCTGGAGGCACGTAAGCGGTGTGCCGCGTAAATGTCACGTTTACCGTTCCAGACTTAATGACATTCGCTGGCGGTGCGTGATGCGGAAGGATCCTGTTTAGGACCACTGTGCCAACGCCTTGCGCCGTCAACACAATGCGCTTCTTATTTCGGCTTTCGAGGAGTCGACGACAGCCCCTTTGCGTGGGCGCCGCCTACCTGCGCCTCCGCCCAGTCGCCCGACCTTGCGTTGTATTTTAAAACTATGACATTTACTGGTCGACAAGTTGTCAAATCTACATGAGCATACATAACAACATGGCGGGCTTTCCGTGTTCGTTTTTTTTGCACGGGGAATTAGTGTCATTTTCTTCCACGAAGAAAGGAATTACAGAAAGCGATAAAGACTTTGTTCTTTTTCGTGTACGCCTCGGCATTTGGTGTCTATTTCCCGAGTTATTAATTAAATAAGCATTATTAACATAACCACAAACATTATCGACTTATCTACCCTTGACTGGCCAAATGGTGCTCCTTCAGGGCAAAGGCGTATCTATGGTATGGCAGACGTGGCACGTGCCATGGGCGCCACTCACAAGGGGCGCTGTTTAGAGTATACCTGTTAAAAGATATAGCAACAATCTTAATTTGAAGTATCCTGACAGGAGCGCAAATTCTATGCTTGCCAGGGGCGCTGGAATGGTCAGATACGCCACTGCTTTAGTGTCAGTGAAAGTTCAAAACCTTCCCGCATAATGTTTCTCGATTACGTGTCTTCACGATCAGATAGCGCGTGAAATTAAGATTATATGCACGGCAGACGAAGCGTCATATTTTTCTATCATCAATTTGGAGATATATTATCTCATAAGTTGCGTTCACAAGCAGGGAAATTTGATAATCCGTATCTCTGTGGGCGGCGACTAACTCCGCACTGCGACACTTGCAAACATCTTATGTCGCGGTCAAACAGTAATTCAAAAAACTATCGAGGCAATTCGGGGTCCGTGTAAATCCGATCAATGTTAATTATGACAATGGCAATGGGACAAGTGTAAATCCTGAATGATTACTGGTTATTCAAGATTGTTTTTATTTGTTATATTATGATCACCGTATAATATATTGTTCGTGCACACGCATTGGAAACTTGTTTAACACTTTCTGAGATGCAACTTTTGTTTTAGAGAATGTTGTAAATAGAGCGTCTTGCGTGCGTGATGCGGAAGAAAAAGCGGACTATAGAAAAATTATCTGGAACGGGCAAAGTTTGAATGACCCAGATACTACACACACATTTAGAGAATATTTTGTGATTATTGGAAGGAATTTGTACTTTCCAAAACAATACTTTCCTTTCGCTAATGACATCGCAATGGCAATTCTGATATACTGAGCTTCTTCCTACAGTTTCGTTCCACACCAACACCAATTTCGTTCGGATTAACGTCAGAACTGGATGTAGATCCTTGGTTATATTGTTAGGAAACAGTTATCCAACTGTAAAATTTTAGCTAAATACTTAAATCAATCTACCAATATTCTCTACAATAAAAAAATGTCGCGACTTTCGACAGCGTTGAATAAAACGTTCTAACCAAAAAAAATATTGAAAATCACCCCTGCCTCAGCCCTTCAGACATTTTATATGATAGCATCCCCCAAGAGAGTCATTCTGTTGGTCTTCCAATAAAAGCTAATTTCCAACACCACGTGCGTTTCAAGTCTGTTCCCGTCCAAGTCCCAATGCGGGTTCTCATCGCCCTTGCCTATAGTCCCCCCAAAACCAGTTTCCAACGCCGGGGGGGGGGGGGGCAGTCGGAACATCGCGGGGTCCACCGTCCACCGCCGCCGGGATATCGCCAGGAAGATCGAGGCACCGCCCTCGCCCCTGAATCCCGTCCCGCGGGGGAAAATCAATCCGGGCGCATTAGGGGGGGGCAGGCGGGGCGGGGCGGGGCGGGGCGGGACGGGGCGGGGCGGGGCGGGGCGGGGCGGGGCGGGGCGTCTCGCGGCGTTAGAGCGGTGGCGGGCAGAGCGGGGCAGGACGAGGCGAGCAAGGGGGGCGGGGGCGGGGGCGGCCCACCTGCCCATTGAGCAGCGCGCGGTGGCTGGCCGGCCGCCATTCATCGCGACGCGGCGCGGCGCGGTGCGGCGCCGGCGCCGGCTGCAGGCTGTGGCGTCGGAGCGGCGGCGCCGGGGGGGGAGGGGGGGGGCTTTCTCCTGGAGGTAACTGCCCGCGCGTCCGCGACGACGAGTCTTCTCGGAAGCGCTGCCCGCGAAATCGCTCATCGGCGCCGTGACCGCCGCACCGCCCCATCCACCCACCCCCCGCCCGTGTACGTGCGTCTGGCGCGCGACTCAGTTCGCCGGTCTCGAGGGTACTAAGGCCACGGGGATATACTTCGGTTTTTCTTTCTCCGCGCGTGGGGGGGGTGTCATCAAAATGGAATATCTCACGGTAATTCGCGTCGTTCTCGGTTGTGCAGGTAGGATTCGCATGATCGCGACTGTATCGAGTAGTGAGGGCGATCATGCGATTCCTACCTGCACAACCGAGAACGACGCGAATTACCGTGAGATATTCCATTTTGATGACACACCCCCACGCACCAAGAAAGAAAAAACGAAGTATAAGTCCATTTTAGCCGTACACTAACCTCAGATAAATATACAAAATATAGAATGCTACGAAGGGTACGATGGGATGCGATCGCTCTGTGACAGCGTCGTCGCTACTGCAGCGTCGCTGACCGGTAGAGCCTAGGATTCGAATTTTAGTGATTCCGGGCGCGTCAACTACTTAGGTCATTAGTCCCGTAAGTGTAGAGCACGGTTTTCTTTGGAGGGTTGCTGTGATCTTCCCCCGTAGGATGGGGACATCCGGCGCCGACCTACCGTCCGACTAGCGGGGTTTTTCCCAACCAGGTATCTCCCACCAGCGGGGCACCACCCCGGGCGGGACAAGCTCTAACTCCCCGACCAGGTACAGCAACTTGTATCTGACCCACCCGGAAACGCTAAATATGATACACCCGGAAATACTAAATACTCTTAATTATTTCCGTTTATAATCAGTTAGTTCCGTTTATATACAGTTAGTTGGAAAGTAAGAGTTCACATCAATATCGCTACTTAATACGATAGTAAAGAAATACTTCTCTACATTAAAAATTAATTAATTACAAGAGATAGACTATAATTGTTTATATTTCGTTAATACAAGGACGAAATAGGCACATTCTCGTCAACGTTCTCTGGACAGCTTTACATTCGGGGAGGGGGAATTTCTCTAATCTACGGCAAAATCCCCGCCTTTCAGTCGCCTTTACGTTTCGCACAGTCGATAAACCACAGAGGTTTAAGCTGCACGACAGTGGCGCCTATTACTCTAATGCGGTGGTGTCGAACTGGAGGCCCGCGGTGCCTTCACTGTGGCGCGCGAAAGATAAATAGTCAAATGTGAAAGTGCCTTTCATCCATGTCGAGCAAGTACGTTGTGCACACCCACTTAATGTAAAAATATATTACGTTCACGTTTACTTTTTTTCTAGAAAATTCACAAATTCAAAATCATCTTAATGCGTTTCACTGCGTTATGCATGGAACGGCCTGATATCACGATTCCATCCCCCCCTCCTGTTTAGAGCATCCGGGCAAACTGCCGAGATCAAGAATATGGGAGAAGTCAACTGTGGATCGCCCGAGTAATGAAAATATGGCCGGCAACCATATTAAAGGTGTTAGTTGTGGCCCTTTCGGCCTTGCAAGTTGGACACCCCTACTCTATTGGTATGACCTGAGCTCCGTATTCACAAGGATCTCCTAGGTCAGCCAACAATGGCTGTGTCAAAGTGGGAGACAATTCTAATTTTATTTATATTCAGCCGGATAGACAAGAAAGCTGCCACGCCTTAAAAAAACATTCTATTTCACAATAAAAATAGTAATGTCCTACGAATTTTAATCTATACAATATACAATTTTCAAATGTCACATAAGCTCGGACCTCACGTGTTTTCCTACAAAAAAGGTCCTCTTCCTTCACATGAAGACAACATGTCTTATTCAAGCCATGTACGTCAAAAGGTTTTTAACACAGATAAAATAAATGTTTGCTGAGAATGAATCAGCATCTGAAAATAAATTTTATCTTTTATCCAGAGTTTATCAACGTCAAAACAATTACATTATGCGAAATGATTTTCACTTTCCCTCGCTATAACCTTTCTAATAAATATGTCAATAAACAACAGTTGGGCATAATACTGTGGTTTGTAGCATAGTGTACACGCTACCGCTAATGCTAAATCCTTTTACCTAATCTACCCGCTCGTAGAAGGCACGAGAATACGGGATGTGTATCCCACACAGGACAACGCAGAAAAAATCAACCTAAATAAAATATAAGTATTAAAATTAATATTTCTGAAAAATTATTAACACCCCACGCTTTCTGATAAGAAAACCCCAAACTCAATAACAAATTTTGAACACAAAACAATCTCCTAATATAAATTATTCTTCTCCCCCAATCACCAGTGAAGCAATATTCAAACTTGTAGAAAACCGTAACCAATAATAAATCCATGATTTCCTAATACTCCCATAAACCACCATAAATCACCCATCCATCCCTAAGAATCCTGTTCTAAGTCCCTCTTATTACCCTTTACAGCCAAACACCTAAAAAACTTCATTCAACAATACTGATAGACTGGTTTTCGACTGCCTTGCTCCTTGAGAAAGAAGATAATGCATGCGAATGTTCTTCCCCTAAAATTAGGAAGATATACAAAAAACGTATTATGATCCCTTCTGGAAGATAAAATTCCCAAAAAGGCAGTAATATTTTTTTAAAATTTTTATTTCATATTAATAGAATAACCTTCTGAAAGACGAAGATCTGGTAGATTTAAAGTGTCTCCATATTTCAACGTTAGAATTAAATGTCACTCAAACTTTCAGACAATTTGACCTAGCCGCAAATAAATTTATACACTACGAACCCCAATCATTTCTATCACAGCTCTGTTCAAAACAGTCCAAAAAAGGCTAAATTATTGTCAAAATTAATTTTAAAACAAATTCACGTTGCTTACATGGACTTTGCCACGGTAACCCGTATCCGTAAATTGTCCCTCGACACAAATGCGTGCCAATTATTTATATAAATCAATAGAGTGGATTAGTCGAGAATCACGCAATTTCTATCACTAGAAAAAACTGGAAAGTTGAAATCGTGAATCGAGCATCTTATCAATTAAACTATTTTTTTATCTTGTCTGATAAAATTTCGTAAGTAACGACCATTCACGTTTATGTTCAGGAATAACACTTGAGAGCTACGGAGGAAAAAAAATAACTCGCCTAATAAAATTTTAAGAAAATTATTTCTAGTTTTCGAACCCTGTATAGAATACTTCGTATTTGCCGGATATAATCAAATTAACATTGGCATCCGACAATTATAAAGATTTTTTTTTGAAAACGCAGCTTAAAAATCAATAACTACAATATGAAGTAATAATAAAATTTGTTTACATTATTCTCTCCATAGTGCCCCATTACAGAAGAAAATACAATTTGAAATTGAAACTGAATTTTCATGTAGAGTTCCAATAAAGTTGCTGACACAGTTGCTTCATATTTCATTGAAACCTTAGTGTGAAGTCGCGCTTAACTGCACATACGTTTTTCCCGGAATTATTAATTCGGTTCTTTCAAAACATTTGCACATTACGGAGATCTCCATTTGTCTCCGGAAATTGACTATTAAATGAAAGAGGGGAAAACGGCAATATTTTAAAGAGGTAACACGTTACGAAATTCAATGTTTTGTAATCAGACCTATCTATGTCCGAACGTCAAAACCACCGTATTAAAATAATCTGCAAATGGCTACGTGATAATGTGTGGCGTGCCTTGGACGTCAGGTCGCGTCGCATCGTTCGGTTGTTCTCGTGTAACATTCCCTGAGGCAGCTGGGTGTGGTGAACGAGAGTTCCCGAGGCGTCGTCAGTGCCGCCCCGCGCCGCCCCTGCGCCTCGCCAACATTCGCCGGTCGCCCTACGCCACCTTGTTCCACCCCCACACTGGGCCGCCCTGTGCATCGCTATGTCGCTCTGTGCCCCAGCATGGCGGGCCTGTGCCGCCCTGACGCTCTGTGCCGCCCTGACGCCCTGTGCCGCCCTGACGCCCTGTGCCGCCCTGACGCTCTGTGCCGCCCTGACACCCTGTGCCGCGCCCTCACAGAAGCCGTTTCTCGGAGGGGGCTCCTCAGGCGTTGCTTGGTGCGACGGGCGCGGGCGCGGTCCCGCCCCCTGTGTTCCTGGGCCCAACTGGCGGCGGCGGCGGCGGTGACGGCGGCGGCGCCCGCGGGTATTTATACCGCGCGCTATTTCTGCCGCCGCCCTGCGCGGGCGCCGAGGGCTGACAGGCCGCGGCTTGCGCACCCCGCCCCCGCCCCCGCCCCGCCCCGCGGGGGGCGTACCCCGACCTCCCCGCCCCCCGTGACGCATGCGCGTGAATTCCGGAGCAAATCTCCGCGTCGCCGCCGCCGCCCTCCGCGATTCACGTGGAACGCCACCTGTCGGCCGCCCCGCGCCTCGCGTTTTGCGGGAGGGGCGAGTACAGCTGTGAATAAGCACGGCAGGTAAGTGATCTTCAAGAAATGGAAATTGAATTCCTGAAGGGAAAATAACAATTGTCTCGCCCATCTGCAAGTTTCAATGGAGTGAGGTGATTAAAGCAATCCAAAATTTGAAGAAACAAAAAAAAATCCAATTTCCTAACGGTTAAAAAATATTAATTTTCCAATGGATCTTACAAGTGTAATTAATTCATAGAAATAAAAGAATTTATAACTTAATTCGAAAAACAAGAGTTTTTTGTTATTTATGACTATTTCATTGTTTTTGGAAATGTGGATCTTTGGAAATATCAAACGTACACAGGAAATGATATCATAAAACATACTGGCAAAGATGAAAATCTTTGGTGCTTGCATTTCCTGCGTTGTAAATAATTCAGACTTATAAAAGTTGAAAACGGAACACAATGTATTCCCTTCTTTTTGAAAGGAGTGCTTTCTGAACGGAAAAAAGAGGCTTTCCTGCTCTTCAAATATTACATACTTTCAACGTTTAACGTCAACAAATAATTATAATAATACTGATAAGCTTAATTATTAATCAATTGACAATCATTAATTTGTTAAACTAATATGAACGTTTATCCAAAAGTGTGAATATTTTTTCTGGACATAAATCACTGGTCATGGCACCAAAGAATACGGAGACATCTTTGTTTAACCAGAACGCTGGGGGACCGTATAGGAGAGCAGCGGCATTAATACTTGTCATTTACGATGTCTTCTTATCAGTTCTCCACAAATACCTTTCGGGAACATGCAAATGTGAACTCACGTGGCGTAGCCATGCGTCTACTCAATTATCAGAAGAAGGGATCAAGAGTTACGTGACTATTTCTATTTATTACTTATGAAACCTGCTCCTCGAAAAATTGTACCAAACGTTCTTCCGAAGCTTGTCAAGTGAATTATCTTGTCACAATTGAATATCACCAAAATGACGGATGCCCATTTGAAACTCTATTCATTAACCCATCGAAAAAGTTAATAATACCAAATTCTCAAAAACAGTATTACGTATAATATTGATATTGTTATTAAATATAAAAACAGTTCGTCGACTTTACGAAGTGTAAGAACGGCAACATAGCATATAACTTTCAGAAGAAAAAAGAAAATGGAAGTTTTATCAGTAAAAAGAAATGCTGTGTTACTCTTATTTCAATAACATTACGCTGTAATCACTAAAAAGAAAAAAGAACGACAGTTACTAGCATTTTACTGGGATTCAGCAAGTCTTCGTCCAACATACAATGTCATACACTTACAACAGAAATTGTCATATTACGTCTTCCGCAAGTCTGCCCTAAAGCCTTTTATTACCAATTACATTACACTTGCGTAGCACAGCTTAGGACAAAGACATTCAACACGATTCCTTTCATCGAATGAGCCTACGTCTGTCCTCACATTACCTTAATTCTCGCATTCAGCTTGTTAAAACTTTACAAGACATGCAGCACGAATTTCTCGAAAATTCTAGCACAGTAGGATACAGAATGTCATTCGGCATCACGCCATCTTAATCGTTTAACTAGCAACCACTGACAGAAAATAGAGGGCGAGTGTAATTCGTACATTTAACGAGTATGGTGTTACGGACGCCCATAACAGACGCATCCGCCGCAACGATATGCAATATAACCAGTCGCCAGAGGCCCCTGCGTGCAGCCGAGCCGTGGGAGCGGCGTCGACAAGGCACTTACGAAGCAGCCTGTGCGGGTTCATTGTTACTGGGGCTGTGACGAATTCCACGGCCTCCGCCGAGCTCGGCGCCACCGCCGCCGCCGCCGCCGCCGCCGCGCTGCCCCCTGCCCCCGGCGGCGGGCGGCGACGAGGCGGCGGCGGCGAGGCGACGGCGGCGGCGGCCAGTTGGTGGCGCCGTGACGTCACCGGCGACGGCGCCACGGATGGCGCCGGGCGCCGCCGTCCCCTTCCCCCCGTCGCGCCTGCCACCGCCGCCGCCGCCGCCCCCGCCCCCGCCGCCCGGGAGCAGCCCACACCCGCGCGCCAAGGCTCTCGCCTTCGCTGGCGCCGCCACAGATCTCCCTGCTCTCCCGGCCGGCGCTACATGCTCATCTCAGACGTTTTCACGACACCTCACCACTTCGCTGCTCTTGCTTTGCCATACACTAAAATAAACATCGTCCCTACAAATACACATTTCTATTTAAATCTGTTAATTTTTTAACGTATTCCGTAATTTAGGACAAAGGGAAAGACGTCTCGGATATACAGCCCTTCGGATGGAAATATATTTTCCGAAACTTTGGCAAACCATGGTTAAAATTAATTTTGCTCCACTGACCAAGCCCCGTTAACCTGACTCCAATGTAATATTTTGGTCGTTAAGCAACATCCGTATTTCGTAACGTTATGCGCATTGATGTTTTTTCAATATAGCGTGAAAGCGACACCAGGTGAACCAAGAGCTTTTTTAGAATGAAATTATAATTCTGCAAATTCAATATGCTTGCAAATTTACTTTAAAAAATTTAACCACTAGTTTAATTTGTATTGTATTTTGATTTCAAACAAATTGTGGAGCATTGTTTAATACGTAGCTGTATCAGAGAAGACACTAAATACTTACACCGAATAAATTACGGCCGTATAATTATAAATAACTTTAAAAAAAATCATCACGAAGAAATCCATAGACAAGGTAAGAACACTGGTGCAAGCAACTGTGGATCCATTACAAATACGTTTCTGCTTTTGATTCCCCAGTTGTATTCTGAACAAGGTGACTTTAACGACACAAGTGTAAAATTTTGTATTAAAATATCTTCGGGGCGACCCCAAATGTTCTGCAATGAACTCTTTTGATGTTTTTTGACACACTCAGATTATGTTTACTTCGTCACAACTCCCACCCCTGATTTAAAGGTTTCCGCTCACCTCATTATACTTAAAAAAAAACGAAACTATTCCACCTATCTGCGCAAACACTGGCAGACTATTATTTCTTATATGCTACTCACACCTCAGCGCGCCACAACCGCGCCGGTGATATTTATTTCATCAAACAATCCGTCAACTACCCGTCTTTGGCCAATAATTTGTCATTAGTTAACACCGATGTCTCAACAATTTTATCGCTCTATATTCATACATACACACATTTTTCTAGCTCTGTCAGAAATGTCCTCATCTAACTTCTGCATTAGACGTAACAAACCACTTTTTTTAAGTTCGTATGATTATGAAAAGAATGATTTACACTTCTCATTAACTTTGAGCCAAGACAATTCCTGAGACCGGCCTGAGCGCCGCGGACACCGCGGCGAACAGAAGACGGTGTGGTGCAGTGGGAGTGAACGCATTGAATGAATGCACGGGCGGATCCAGCCGATCTTTTTTGGGGGAGGGGGCATCGCATATTTTTGTTCAAAAATAAACATATTTGTTATTATATTGTATATTATTCATTTACTGTAGGTATACACTATACAATGCTATTGTTTAAATAATTACATAATTCGAAAATAAATAAATATTTGAAGCAAAAAGGAAGGTAAACGACAACTATAGGCCTTGGGAAGGGGGGGGGGAAATTGCCCCCCTGGATCCGCCAGTGAATGAATGGTTATGTATATAATGTTAAACACGTGTGAATGATGCGTGGATGTAAGAAAAACAAAATTAAACAATCGAAGAAGAAAACATTTTCCAGTATTAAGTCAAGAATTCTTAACTTAACAATCGCCGGTAAGTTAGGCATGCCGAAGTGCATGTATTTTTAACTACATAATTAGATTAAGTTAAATTTTAGAAAGACAAAGGCCCCCCCCTATCCATCCGCTTAAACCGAAGGCTGTAGTTTAATGTATCTACTTATAAAAACAAATTGCCGCCTCCGCAAAGTATAGAGGAGTTACTCTAAGTAGGGACGACTGTGGCGTGACCCGAAACAAATGAACGTCACGCAGGGCGATGCCACTGCAATAGATCGTGATGAACCCATTTACGAATGATCTAACTGTAAACGAACGCACCGACCAAATGAGTGGCTGGACATTACCTTCAGTTACGTTGCCAGCACTAGCCAAGCAGTAGCTGTCCCATCTTAGAGTAATCTCTCTACACTGTGGAAGGGGGAAATTATGAGAAAAGGAGTGCCGGGCGGCAGGGGCAGGGGCAGGCACTCACCTCCGCCGGTGGCCAGCGAGCAGGGCGCGGTCGTCGACCGCGCGCAGCCCGCGTCTCCGCCGCCTCCTGAAACAATACAAAGGTCCCTCAGTGGGCGCGGACGCACCTCCGCTCCAGGCCACCCGCCCGCCCTCCCGCGCGAAACCTGTTTCCATGCCAAGGACCAACTGGGCAAAATCCGAAACCGCAGCCGTTACTATTTCGTCCTTGCTCCTTTTTCCCCCCCTCACCGCGCATTTGTTTTGCTCCCTTTTCGTCACACGCCGCGCTCCTGGCAAGAATCATAACAAGACTAAAGTTAGCAAATACCCTTCTGTTAGTAAACACCGCAGGTCAAAGAGGATCTCGAAGCAACGCCGGCCCGCTTGACGAAAGCAGTATCGCACCGCGGTAGGCAATTGGAACGAACGACCGATATCGTCAGGTTGTCAGTAGGTCAGGGCGACGACTGGGATGAAGAGGTCACACGTGGGGGATCGATACGTTTGGCGATAGGGATCGAGCAAGGTGTCTTCGGGTGTGAACGTATTTCTCAACACGTATGTTATCTCGTAACGTAATCATAACCCGAAGTTCACGTGAAGGCACCTGCTCTTTCCTGGTTCACCTGCTACGCTTGATCTGCGGTCACGAGGATGCAACGCGATAAGAGTGCCGCTGGTTTCCCGCACAATAGATGACTTCCGCAAGGAAATCGCATGACGCGGTTGTAGCAGAGCGGATGTCTTGTCGCTCGTTCAGACTGTTTACAAAAATCGCGCAGAAAGAAATTTACACAGCGTATTTAATATACTACTCTTTAATTCGGTATCTCGCAAATAGGTAAGTAGATATACTTACGAAATGATTCCGATGTATAACTCGTGACGTACACAAACATCACGCGTACGAAATAGTAAAATTTAATTCGAAAATTTGAATACTTGGTAATACGCGTGAGCAGCTTAAAATAAGAGAGGGCGAACTCTATGTCCCCCCTGTGGAGCCCCATTTCCATTTTTCAAATTTGATTATTAACCACTTTACAAGGAAATAAATAAAACATACTTCGAGGAGACTGAAATTATAACATTAATGATACAATTATTAAACACAAATGATTTTACGTTAACCTTTTTATACAACTGCCAAATGGTTGCCAGAGGCCCTTCCCCAAATGACGTATATCCATCCCTGGAATTGTCAGCTTAAAGAGGGGGCAGACTCAGTGATTGAACATGTTTAAGGAAATAAAGTGTTGTATTACGTAAGACTATGGGGGGGGGGGCATGTCCCGCCAGCGCACACCTATGTTCCAGACCAAGAACGCATCGACATAAACAGTACAAAATACACCATTAAAAACAACATCTATTAGTAGGAGGCGGATTTGATGATCTCAAACATCGCCACAAATGATCAATAAAATGCTCTTAAAATGCCCTAAAAGCAAAGAAAAATTACGTAAAAAATTAGACCAAAACCAGTTCGGACGAAGAACTCAAGCTAGATAAGTTACTGATGTAATCGAGGTTTCTTTTAATCGTTCAAGTGCACTCAACCTTGCAAACGTTTGGTTTGGACTCTTCTTCAGTAGGAAACCTGTAGTCTGCCTTTAGTAATGCCGAAATCGAGCGAACCGACAACGGCTACAACTGATTTTAAATTTTTCTACAACGGCTGATTTTTAATTTTTCTGAACGAAGAAATCGAATTGGGTACTAAGGAATTCTGTGGAAAACATTTGTTGCATCTCGCAAATATTATATGAAGCAAGTACCAAATCGAGGCAATGGGCTAATAACATTAAAAACGATGCGGAAAGGTAAAAATGACTTATTAGTCGAAATCGACAAAAAATACACATAAAATGGGTAATTTCCTCTCGTTATAACATACAATGAATTTCTGTACTAAACGGCATTGTTCTAAAGTGAAAAGGATAAAAACCATTTCAATAAAATCCGCTCCCTATTTATCAGAAATAAACCCGGGATAAGAGGTATATCTTCGTCTCGAGACGGCAGAAGAAGGCACTGCCCGAAAGCTGTGGCCTGCTGATACTGCGGCAGTGTTTCGAGGCGCTGGCAGGCGCTGAGCGATGTCCATTCCGCCGAGCGCCGCCCCTGGGCGTGGGCCGAGCGGAGCGGCGGGGGCGGGGGGGGGAGGGGAAGGGGGCGGCGGGCGGCGCGTGCGGGCGGCCGAGCGCGTGCGCGCGCATGGGCGAGTGGGCGTCGCGAGGGGCCGAGGGTGACAGCGGCGCCCGGAGGCTGCCGGGCATCCTGGGCGGCACCGAACTGTGCGAGCGCGAGCATCAGGCGGGGGCGGACGAGGCGGGGGGGGGGGGCGATGCGGCGCCGGCCGGACGGCCTCGTGAGAGTCATGGGACGCGACCGAACAAGCGCGCGCGCGCGCGAGCGAGCGAGCGGCCGTGCCGCCGCCGCCGCCGCCGTCGCGCCGACCAAGAGCCGCCGGCGGCGACGGGAAGTGGCGAGGCGCCGACGCCACCGCGCCCACGGGACGCCGCCGACGCGCACTTTGCGCCAATTCGGGGAAACGCCGCGTGGCCGCCGCCCACTCGCCCGGCGCCGCGCCGCGCCGCGCCGCGCCGCGCTCACGCCGTCGCGCCCCGTCCGCGACCTCTCTCCGCAGCAGGGCTTCCCAAAGCGCGTTTTGCAAGCCACCCTTCGCCCCGTTTCACTTCCTTCATCCCTCCCAACCGATCGGCTTTGGTGGGGATTAACTGATATCACTGCACTATATCTGCCTATGACTGGGAACTTCTTGGATTCCGCTCCGAAAGGTTGGGGGGATTTTCGACAATAGCTAGATCAGATTCAGTCGCTGTCGGGAGGAGAATTCTAGCGGACGGCTGCTCTGTTTTAAGTTTTCTCCGATCAACACCCGGCGAATGCCGAAGCAGTACCCTAATGGGCCACGGACCGCGCGCGATCTTTCCTTCCTCTTCTTTGTCCTATCTTCAAACACACACGTCATGCACTACACTACCGCACATGCCGCAAGACCAATCTGGAGCTTAGGGCTTGACTCAGGTTGAGGCCCCGCCGGTGGGAGATACCTGGTTGGAGAAAAACCCGACGGTTAGGTCGGCGCCGGACCTCTCCATCCACAATGTTCCACGGATCCAAATATATTAATTAAATACTTCACTAATATTTGGATATAATATCCATTGGTAAAGTCAAAGTCAAGCCTCTTTTCTTGGCAACAAATCACAAGGTATTACGTGGTTATAAGAACTGGCAAAATTGTTATGACGAATGACAAATGGTGCTTTAAGCAAACTTCATTCTTATTTAAAATGCCGTGTTTATCGTCTATTACAAAGGGCAACTGCACTTACCAACGGGGTCGGCGGCGGGATCGGAAGCGGGAACGGTCATCGGAGCTGCTTCCACGCGGCTGTACGGCGGCGGTGGAGACTCTGAAAGAGAAGAAGAGGAACTTCAACCATCACTCAATACAACGCTGCAATTCAATGTTACCGTGCGAAAATATTACAATTCACGAAATATTCCCAAAATGAATAAATAAGTGGTACATTTGAAATAAAAAGAAAATATCTTTATCGCAGTTTATCAGAAACAGATTATCACATGGACTGTAATTACGGCAAGGGATGCTCCTACAGACAAGATGTAGACTTCCAGTGTGTTCGTACATAACTTATAGATTTCCACTGTAATAATAGCTCAATAGAGTTCAAATTTGAGAGTTCTAATTAACATTCACATATCAATATGAGTAAGAATACATAATATAATATATTCTTTTATCGGCTCTTCTAGCATCGATCTCACAATAATATCAAACTGAACACACACCACGGGAATTATTTCTAACTACGTTTAGGAAGTGAATTATTGATTTGTTTGTGAAGTCCGCTGATTTGTAGTATCAATTTAACATCCGTATGTGCACCGAGTAAGGGAAGAAACGTGATGTAAGATTGCGATAAGCAGCCAATAAGGATCTACGCGCATCATATTCATCGGCTATTTATTGCTATGGGAAGAAAAGCAAGATGTCGAGGTCAAATGATATATGATTTTCTTCAGCATGATCATTTCAAAGATTATCCAAGTTCGTTCGTAGTACTTTACACTGTACAAGGAAAACAAAACTAATACGATATTGCAACGTTTTTGCTGCAGTTTCCCGCACGCAAATCAGTCTCGATCAGCCTTTCTTTAACGACCCCGAGATTGCTCAGTTGCAGATCTCATTATTGCGAGGGTCGCTCCCGGGCGCCTTTCGTGCAATGCGACTGGTTCCGACACGAAAGTCACATCAATAGGGACCCGAAGAAACCTCTCTTGGGTCCCTTCGGAGTACGTAGAAGGCTGCGCTGGCCGCCGCGTGCAGAAGCGCAAAAAGGTGAACGCCGCGCGAGGCGGGGATGGGCGCGACCGCGCGGCGGCCCGGCGCAGGCAGGGGCGGGGCGGGTGGAGAGGGACGGGGCAGAGCGGGGCAGAGCGGGCTGTGCGGCGAGGGACGGGGAGGGGTGGTGTGGTGGGGTGTGTGGCAGGGCGGAACGGTGAGAGGCGTTGCGGGGGGGGGGGCGAAAGGCGAGGGGCGAAGTGGCATGGGGCGGTGGAGCGGGGCGGTGGAGCGGGGCGGTGGAGCGGGGCGGTGGAGCGGGGCGGTGGAGCGGGGCGGTGGAGCGGGGCGGTGGAGCGGGGCGGTGGAGCGGGGGCGGTGGAGCGGGGCGGTGGAGCGGGGCGGTGGAGCGGGGCGGTGGAGCGGGGCGGTGGAGCGGGGCGGTGGAGCGGGGCGGTGGAGCGGGGCGGTGGAGCGGGGCGGTGGAGCGGGGCGGTGGAGCGGGGCGATGGTGAGGGGCGGGGCGGCGCAGGGAGGGGTTGGGTTGGGCGGGGCGGGCAGCGGAGCTCAGGGCGGCACGCACACTCGCATTTTGAGTCGCGCTGTCGATCCCCGGCGCCGGCCAGTCTGCGGCGCGGTTTCTTGCTGCTTCGCGCCGACCGACCGACCGGCCGCCCGGCCGCCCGGCGACTCGCCCCACGCGTCGCACCAAAAGCAGACGGATGGAACGCCCCTACGGCGGAGTCATGAACCTCACAACGTTTTGGAAACTCCGCTCGACTAAAATAACCTATGGAACGGGATAATTTGGAGATTAGCAAAATTACAGCCACTCCTGTCTGCCCCTAACCGACCTCTGTGAAACCGGATCTCAAGATATCAATATTCAACGAAACATTTTATCGCTTATGAAGCAGTTTAATTAAAACGTATGCGATTTGTGTGTAAAATTACAGAGGAAATATTTATTTAGGAAAAAACGACATGTGCTGCAAAACCCCTCCCAGAACGAGTATGACGAAAATGCAGTTTAATTTAAAGTCAATGGCTAAATAGTGGCAATTAATATTTTTTGGCAAAGTTTTTGGTTCTTTATATTCCAAGAATTTTCAAGAAATGACAAGAAAGTTGAATGATTAATCCATGCGTACATTTTGGCATGTAGACACCATTTGATTTCGTTAGGGAACGTAAAATGTCGTATCTTTACCGAACTACTTCAACAGAATGCCTCAAATATTTGTACGAAAAGAAAAAAAAATTGGTGGCGGAGTCAGAGGAAAATTTAAGACTTCGGCGTTACATGGTAAGACTTTTTTATTTTCCAAAACAATCGGAAATATTTTCAGCCTTAATAAGGTTACTGGGTTGGCGTAGGCGCATCACAGAGTTCAAAGGACAAGAAAAAACAATCTACCTACACGATTGCACTCTGTACCACGACACTGTCGCGTGCACGTTTCGAAAAACGATTTGATTATTATCAGATGTGTCTACAGACAAGAGGTAAACATTGCCAAGACGCTAGAGATCGAAATAGCATTACTCAACGCAACAAGAAACCTTTTTTCTTGTCAGATTGCTATTGATTCAAACAAAATTAATTTTCCCCTTGGAATAGGTTATAAAATAATTGCCATTACATTTTATATTATGAATCAAAATCAAATAAAATAATGTCTTCAGTACCAATCTTCCTTTTCTCGAAATCCTGTTTTTAACATTAAAATGAACATACATTCATAAAATAGACACTACTAAATACGATAAGATTCCAACCTACACGAATAAAACTGTTCCGTTATTTTGCTATTATAGTTCTGGTTATAATATTACACATAGAACGATCGACCTCAGTGGAACCGGATCTCGTGGTAGAATGCAATTAATAATTCTTGTCATTCGCGTGGACGCTGTCATTCGCTTGAACTCGAAATTTATCAAAGAAGAAAAAAAAAAAAGAAAAAGAAAACACTAAAGGAAAAAAATAAGACAAGAAACAAAAAACAACAATCAAGAAACAAGAAGAAATTAAACAAAAAACAAGAAAAAAGAATCAAGAAACAAGAAAAAAGAATCAAGAAAAAAGAATCAAGAATCAAGAAACAAGAAAAAAGAATCAAGAAACAAGAAAAAAAGAATCAAGAAACAACAAAAAAGAACCAAGAAACAAGAAAAAAAGAATCAAGAAGCAAGAAAAAAGAATCAAGAAGCAAGAAAAAAGAATCAAGAAGCAAGAAAAAAGAATCAAGAAACAAGAAAAAAAAAGAAAAACTGAAAAGCGAGAGGAAAAAGAAGGCAAAAAGAAAACAGCCGTGATTTGCGGTGGGACGTGGGGCGTGGGGCGCGGGGCGGGGCGCCCAGAGGGCGGCGCAAGAAGACGCGTCGCGCGATAGCATAGCGCGTCACGCGGCGGCGGCGCCAGATAAGCGCCTCAGGTGGAGCGCCGCGGCGCCACCCGGCAAACATCACGCGCGGCGCGGCGCTGAGCGGCGCTTGGAGCGACGGGCGACAGTTCAATTCAATTACGCCGTACTTTGCGGGGCGGGCCTCGGGTCATCAGGCCTGCTCTCCCGCCTCAACGTGCAAAATAGCATTCGCTACGCTCCATTCACCACCTAGCGGAGAAAGAAAGTACCACTTGGGCGACGGAAGAGGCGATCAGAATTTAGCCCAGAGACTTTTTAGGTTTGAGGAGCTTTTACAGTAACGCGGTACATCTACAACATGGGACAGCCGGTTTCACTTCCCCTCCGAAGGAAGGCGTACGAAGAATGTTTTCGCCACTAAAAATCCATGTCTTTGATCGGGTTTGAATCCGCGATCTTTGTTACAACATCGCGACACGCTTTGTAACAACATTTTTACCACATTTTAGCAGTCCGCATAAAAATAGGAATTTTTTATTTGCATGTCTGTTGACAAGCAGTTTAGACAGGCCTGGATATAAACGAAACCTATCGACTTCAGAATTGTTACCTTGCGACCGCAGCATTGAGAAACTAAAACAGACGTTCAGATGCTCTATATTATTTCGATTTTTATGTTGTAATTATGAGAAAACAGAATTAATACTGCTGTGTGTGGCATCTGCAATGGTTTAAACTGTTCTACATGTATTTTTTATATTTATTAATTTGTGACTTTTTAATTAGATTTGAAGGGTACAACTAAAAGTCCAATTGTCAACAAACAAAGACGCGTTGAATGACATCTCGCTCCAAACTGTAGTTCGGAAGGGGCTAATGTAATAATTTCTTCCCTTGGTTCACCTTCACCACGATTCCATCTATCCCTCTCTGCCATCTATTTAAAAAATAAAATAATAGCCTACTAACAATAATAATGTTCGTTGAATCCAGGTTTCGTACTTTCTGTCCACTTGCTGTAACCACTATGGGACTGATATGACCAATGCTCCGAACGGTTTCGGAGGCCTGCTGTACGCTAATTTTCCTCAGTTGTTTCATTCTCCTGTGTAAAAAATTAATATTCTATTCCTACATTCCAATTGACTATGGCATTTTCGCCGTAAACTATAGTAAATTCGCGAACTGGATTCCAGAAAATGAAACAAGAGAGGCACAGCGTGACATCACGCTGGTCGTTTAAGTTGTACGAATCAATCGTGACCGAACCATATTCATCGCTGTTGTTCCAAGGATTACAACAGCCACCCCTACTCTGGTTTACGGAATCAAACATTAACAATGTGGTGGTCTTCGAGGTCCGAAAGGTTGGCGGCCGCAGCCGAAGCTCATATGTGGCGCGATGGCGAAGCCGCGCCACGCAACCCCCAGAGACTAGGAGACTGGAAGCTCCTCTTCAAACTTCGTAAATTGCTCTTTACGCATTGGTAAGATTGTCTGCAGAAGAAGTATCACAGCTCCTTTACGCATGACTCGGGCAAACTCTCCAAAAATTACCTGAATTCGATGAATAATCTACTCGTACGTAAGTCTGATTAATAACTGGTTCATTAATATTTTCTTCCACTTGTTTTCATGAATTCAACACCGTAATTACAACCCTTTGTCAAAATTCATTCAAAAATTCAAAAATAATAAATCTCTTCATCGAGGAGACTTTTAAATGCAAGAGCAGTCCGGTTCAATACCTTAATTTTTTTTAACAAGAATCAAGTCCAAATCAATAAAGATGAGTAGGGGCGAATTTAATGAAATGTCATTAAAATTAATGAATTTATTTCACTTAAGGAAATTAATGAATGTTTTTCACTATAGAACGAAGATTTTTAGTACAGACATTACTTTTATGTCTATACTAAACCAAACAAAAAGATACGAGCCATTTTATATGACTTCCCCCCCCCCTTCGTTTTTCGTCGTGTGTAATCTAAGGTTCCTATGTCGCCTGTCTGCGCCATTGTCAGTTCGGCCGATTTCCATATTACTGAAGACAAAGATTTCTTGGTAAAGAACAGTCCAAACCACAAATTTTGCAAGCTAAATTCTCGTGAACGAAGGGAAGAATCCTCGATTACATCAGTAATATATCCACCTGCTTGAATTGTTCGTCTGAATAGGTTTCGAAAAACAGATTTACGTAATTTTCCTTTGCTTTTAGGGCATTATAAAGACATTTTAAGAGCATTTATTGATCCATTTTTGGCGATGATTTAGGTCATCAAAATACGCCCCCTGCAGATGACCGCGCGAGGGTCATCGTTCGGACGGACAGGGCCGTTCCAGTCCAAGAAAGCTGTCGACGTCGGACGGGCGCAATTGGAGCGTCCGCTGCTCAAGTCGGGCTTCCAGACTCTTCTAGGCTACCCGATCCCTCCGTCTTCCCTTTTTCCACGAAATTCGTATTTAAAACCACTGGTATTTGATGCTTTCTGAACAAAAATCGTAAGATTTCGTATGGGCAGAAGGAATGTTGTGGAAATGTAATTCTGACCGGCGAATTGTTCAGAATGATCAGTATTTTCCTCGAAATGATACCCGAGCCTTGCTTGTCACGAAAGATGCATCAACAGATATTTTTAATTTATATCGGAGTCATCAATGGAATTTTGTAATACAATTTAGTCACAATGAGACATACCAATAACGTGAAATAAAGATATGATTAATATTTTCGTTGAATATAATTTATAACATATTAGATTTGCGATTTAGGATAAATCCCGTCTTTGATGACTCACCAAATCTGAAACCATTAATTCGAGACAGCAAATTACGACTAAGGGGATGAACATAACAATTAAGTGCACGAGAATATTCGAGGAAGATGCCGGAAACGAATTCGCAAGATTTCTAGGAGAACGAGGACTGATCAGACCAGTACCTCAATTTCTCGCGTCGAACCTAGTCACTCAGCGACTTGCGCTGAATCAGCGAACAAGTAGAAAAAAGAAAAAAAAAACTAGAAGTGAGGGAAAAAGTAATCCACCCCCTCATTTGGCAGGCACATCGCACACGCCGGAAACTCAAAGGCTGACACCTCACGCACCGTGCGCTTACGCACCCAACCGGTGGCGGCGGGCGGGCGGGCGAACGGGCGACGACCGTCTGGGGGGGAAACCCCCCCGCGCCACGGGGCGCCCTCGGCAGCGGCAGGGCGGGGGGGGGGCGGGGGGCGGGGGGCAGGGTGCCCTGGCGGCGGACAGACGCGCCTGGGCGGCGCCACCCGCGCCCAGTCATCGGGGCGGCCTCCCCTCCGCCGTTTAGGGCGCGCCCTGCCCTGCCCGCCGCCGTCGCCCGGGCGCCCGCCGGCCTGACGACGATGACTCCGCCGCGCCGGCGACGCGACGGCGAGCCACAACCCCCCGCCCCCAGCGCCGGGAGATTGGAAGCAAATAGCGGGAGATAATGCGCGCACAGATTCCGCCCGCCAGCAATCGCCACTCTCGTCAGAGACAAACAAAAACTGTACTGCGATTTTTCCAACATTGCCCCCAAGGCCCGTCTTCACGATGGAATATGTCACGGTATTTCGCGACGCTCTCGGCCGTGCCGCCAGATATCGCATGACCGCGTCCATATCAAGCAGTACTTGTGATATGCGACTCCTAGCGGCACGACGGAGAAAGATTCGAAATGTCGTGTGATATTCCATCGTGGCCATAGAGGCGGAGTTAGAAAAATCGCACTATAGTGATGCTAAAACCGCTCGTACTTTTTCGCCCGTATTTTCACGCAAAATTATGCAAAAAGTGCTCAAATTTTCAAAAAAATGTACGTGACCTTATTTCAAGTTCTATCATTAAGGAACAGATGTCATTACGGGAAAATAATCTCTAACAATGTTTTAGTTGTAGGAAGACTGAACATTTTTTTTAACTTTTTATATTTTAGAATGATTAGGGTTTTCAACAGACATGAGATCTGCACCATTCTCTTAAACGTTCTTCATAGTATCCAACGATAAAATTTAATCAACAACGATAGAGCCATTTTTTTGAAAATTTGGAAAATGTCCCAAAGCTTTCATGTAAAGTGACTCCGAAAATTGGAATATCAGTTTCAAATCACGGGGCCGCGACATCAGTCAGATCGATTGGCGAATATCGATTTTGGAGAAAATCGGCTGAAAGGTTTAGTAATAGACTGAAAGGTAGGCGTTGTTCACAAGAAGACGAACGGACAGACCGTTTTGCCCTCAATCGATTTTTCGCTATCAAGAACCCACAAAACATGGATTCTAGCTACACCACGTGATAGAGGATTTGTTTTTGTAAATTTAGCAAATGTATTTATCCACTTTTTTGTTACTAGGGCCCTACTAACGAGAGTTTTTCTGCCGAAAATTCGCCTTTTTTAAATGTAACTTTCTATTATTATCCGCATACGCATTATATAACTTTCTCTCTACTCCGTAGCGATAAAATAAAACTACAGATTCATCAGAACCAGTTCCTCCATACAAATAAAAATGTGCCATCATTTATTTCGAACCAACAGTTGCACCATGATTTCCAACTCGAAACCAATGAAAACCACATCACACATCTCTCCACAGTTTACCATAGCTTACCTCAAATCACCAGAATACGTCTCGTCCGGTTAGGCAGAAATCCGACTTGCGATATCCTAAAATAATTTTAAAATAATTTCCTTCTATACACCTTCCTTACAAAGTTTTCCGAAATGTAACTTACCTGAGGTCTCCCGTAAAGGATTCCTACCCCCAAAATGTAATTTTTAGAATTAATTTATTATCATTAAGTTATATTAAGCTGATGATGCAAATGTAGAGTGTAAACTGATCTTTGTAAAACCTGAAAATGTTTATAATACTGTAATAATGAAATAATAAAAAAATCTCTTATCGAAGAGAGGCGGAGACAAAACCGGCCTGCCAGAATGCAAAATCATGTGCTGTTGGGCTCTCTTGATGCCTAATTTGAAATCTACGAAGCATTCACAGACCTGTAGTAAGCCTTATGGTTTTTGACACTGTGGTAACAAACTGGCAGTATGGTTTCCAAGAGAGAATCCAGTTATAAAAGAAGGTGTAAGATTTGTCTTTTACAGTATACGACCATTATGAAAAACACCACTGTAAGATTAAATTTACTGTCTAATTTTCAAACATTACTAATACATGCATAATTTTGGAAATATGTCGATTAATGAATAGATAAACTGAAGACACAAATAAAACATCTAATTTATGTTGTTCACGAACTTTTAAAAGACTCGCAATTATAATTTACCATTTTCATTCCTCCTATATAATTGTCAGCTTATTGTACAGTGTTCATTTGTAACTGTATATAAAGGTGAATCACATCCAATGGAATGTAAACGAATTGGGCTAAACATTCATCCTAGAATTACTTTCCTAAATCACCGATTTTCAACTGATATCAACTTTTTCGTACACAAATCCAGCCGAATGATTAATCAGTTTTGTTGAGCGTTTCAATAATCTAAAGATTAAAAGGAACCGAAGAATAATTATTTGTTCTTGTCATGTAAATTTTGGTCAATAGTTTCTAACCAGAAAGTCCAGACATTCAAAGAAAACACTTCTCTTTCTCGCCATGGCAAAAATCTAAAATAGCTCTCGCCATGCAAGGTAATCAAGTTTAACAGGATGAATAATTGGACACTCATATGAATGTATTTTGGTGTTTATGAGCGTCGCACAGCAACAAAAAAAACCGGCATGACGCATTTCTGGTTGGAGAATGTGGACTCTACCACGTCACGGCATTTATTTCAGTTAACTATGACCCAATATAAGTATGACGCAACGCAACATTACAAAGAAAAAAAGTCTTGATGTCTTTCATTCTGTCTGTAGTTTACATCGATGATACAGCATTCGATAAATAATGCACCTGTTTTACTGGCACAAGATCGGTCTCCTTCCAGTTCTCAAATCCTGTCACTCATCCAATGGGGATATACTAGATCAAATCGGCCATTACACAAAAAGGAGCAGTACTCATTAATATTTTCGACTATTTGGATTCTTTTGAAATACTCTCACACATATAAGTATTCGTCGAGCAAGAAACGTCGGCCCGAGAAGAACGTTTCCATTTCCCTTCGAAAACCCACCCAGGGCATACCCTCATTATCCGCTCTGGAGAAAAATAAACACCCAGTTTTCGGATCCAGGGAGACCCATTCCGAGAGGCTAATTTTCGTGGCGCAGGGCGTCCCCGAAGGCACGGGCGGGCGGGCGGGGCGTGGGCCGAGGCGAGGCGAGGCAAGTCGGGTCTGGCCGGCGTGGCGTGGAGCGGCGCGGCGCGGCGTGGCGTGGCGTGGCGTGGCGTGGCGTGGCGTGGCGTGGCGGGCCGGGCGGAATGCGGGCTCGGCGTTTTCGGAAGAGCGCCGGCCGGCTCCTCGGCTCGCTCCTTCGCCCCGCTCCGCCCCGCCCCGCTCCACCCCGCCCCGCCCCGGCCGCGCCGCCCACACGCGCCGCCCGCATGCCGAGAGAGCGAGCGCGAGAGATGAGGAGAGGAGAGGAGTGGAGAGGAGAGGCGGGCGGGCGGGCGCTCGCCGCCAGCGCTACCAACATGCGCGCTGCGCCACCGCGCGCTGGAAGCCGCAGTCCGGCTGTAAACAAGTGCACGTGCTCGGCCGCCGCCGCCGCGTTGGTTCCCAAGCTCCTCCTCTGCGCGGCTCCGTGAAGGAAGTGATGTCGCCGGCGTTCGGGTTTTTTGCGTCTCCAGTGACTACTTCCCGGGAAGACAAAGACAGCGGTGCAGTTTCTCAATCGCCACAAGACACCAGGTGACTCTGGGAAAGCATGCAGTCTGTCTTTAAAACGTCTACATTCTACATTCTTCTCAGACTACGTTTTTTTTGTCGTCATTACACTTATCAGACTTTAATTCTGGCTTATATACGGTAATTGGACGGGAGTCAAGATGATCTTCCATACCATAAGGAATTTTCACAAAATGCATCTGCACACTAAATAATGTAATTGCGTTTTGAAATACATTGAACATTAAAACAAGAATGATATATATTGATTTTTTTAAGATTTAAATTCAACAAAAATATTTGCACAAAATTTTACAAAAATATTGCACAAAAATATCGATACCTATCATTCGTGGATAACTAGGAACACCAAAGCTCAGCTTTAGATAAGTACTAAGACTAGTTTACACTATAGTCGGTAAATTTGAAGGCAAATTTCTTACTGTATTAAAAATAAGAATGTCAAGAAATTTATGCGATACTTAAGTCAAAGTAGAACGGAAAGTATATTTATGAAGTGGTATTCCCAAACAATGATCGCTCAAATCAAAGTCACCTCGTTCGACATCGTATTAGAAACATCTCGGGCGATATTTCGACATATGGGAGCAGACCATCAACACTTTTTCTCAGGCCAACCAAATTATTCAGGCAAAGCCCGCATTCTCGCATATCACGTTATTACCTGAATATTATCGTTAGCAGTGCAACGTATGTTGATTACAGCCATCGCCCATCAGGACTGACAAAGGGCACGGCGGATAATGGGCCGAGCGCCGACGGGCGCTCGCGAAATTACAAGGCGCGAGCAATCGCTCCCATGTTTATAAACCCGCTCAATGTGTGCTCAACGGCGGATGAAGGTGGAGAAGATTCCCAAGGCCGTCAAGAGAAGGAGCCGCCGCCGCCGCCGCCGCGGAGAGCCGAGCCGAGCCGAGCGGCGCTGCGCGGTCCGCAGTGTACTGAAGCTGGCCCGGCCCGCGCTCGAGCCCGGACTCGCCAAGGACAAGAGAACCTTGAAATACGCACTGCACATTTCTCAACAGGGCCTAGGATTTGGGAGTAAAATGACCGTCCGACGCGTTTGCGAAGGCGCCCGGGCCGAGCGGCTTTCATCCACGGAGCACCTTTGTTCTATAGAAGACTCTAGCTACACTCCTATTTTTTTAAGTGGGCGATGACATTAGGCCATTATAACTCGTGTCTTATAAAATAAATCTTTGAAAGAGTGATAGGCGCATTTCTGAGGCTATGGGCCCCGTTGATACGGACATTCGCGAATGAATTAAAAATGCTTTTATAAGGCCGAAGGAGTAAAAATGACCTAATATCATCGACCACTTTAAAAAATCGACGTATAATATACTTTACGGTCACATAGCTTCTCACATCTATTCACCTTCTTTCTAAATTAAAGATTTCAGAAGTGAATTATCTTATCGATTTCTAATTATGTATCGACGCGAGAGTGCAAGATCATTTAGCACAGTTCGGCTCCAAAATAGTGTTATCAGTATACAGTACTTCATAAGCATTAATTAGCATGAAGCGTTCGTCGCCATCTTTCGGCGGCGCAGATGCACGTAAGATGGCGTGAGAACATCACCTTCGAACAGTTCTCTAGGATCAGATATTACGTAACGGAACACATTAGCACATGGCATATAAAAGAAGTCAACGCTCAAGTCACAATAGTAATCCAAATTGAAGATTTAGTCAGCTGCTTACAACTGCGAGCAACATGTGCATTCCCACGCAGCACCCCGGGTTCATCACGAAATATACAAACGATGAGAGCACGATTCCAAAAAAGAAGGAAAAAAAATATAACACCAATTTCTAAGCAGGATGATTTACAAAATACAATGAAGTGTGGTTGAAGGGAAACGATCGAAGATAATTTAAAAAAATCATTATTTAGATATCAAATTTTCAAATTTTCTCATACTCGAATTTAAATAAATGCATTCTGCGTGGCAAAAAAAAATAACTCCAATGTATTAGTCACTATGCTTTTGAGACACGAAGCCTTCTCGTTTACAGCGTTGGAAAATAGCTCATTTTAGAACCCTTAAGAGCCATGCATTTCAGACAGAGGCGGTTGCAGCTGATCAATGGGGGGGGGGGGGCGACGTTTTTTGTTAAACAATAAAAATATTTGTTATTACATTGTACGTTATTTATGTACTGCAGATATGATACCATACAATATTATTGTTTAAATAATTACATAATTCGAACATAAATACATATTTAAATCAATTTTGTCAAATAAAGGAAGGTAAAAGAAAACTATAGCCCTTTTTTTGACCCCTCCTATGGAACCGCCAGTGATTTCAGAACCCGTACGCGCTCGGGCGCCATGCGTCATCAACCGCCTATCGCGAAGCGGACGCACTGTAAACCTCGCGACGGAGCGCCCGCCCCCGCCGCGCCACGAACCCTCCTCCCTCCCTCCCCTTATCGCCCGCTTCGCGTCGCGTCGCGTCCCCGCGGGGCGGCAACGGCTGCAGCGCCCCGCGTTAGGCCCACGGCGCGACACCGCGCGACGCCGCCGACGCCGCCGCCGCCGCCGTCCTTGCGAAGGACGCGCGCGCGCGGGCGCACGCGCCGCCTATCAGCAGAGCAGCGCCGGCGGCGGCGGCGGCGGCAGCGCCTGATAAACAGGCGGCGTGGCAGCCTTCACCTGCCCCCGCCCGCCCACCCGCGAGCGCTACGCCCCGCCCCACCCGCCGCGCCGCGCCGCGCCCGTGCTCCGGGCGGTGGTGGTGGTGACGGTGATGGCGGTGGCGGCGGAGACGATGGTAGCGGAGCGGTGGCGGCGGGAGCGGAGATGGCGGGGCGGTAGTGGTAGCGGCGGTGGCAGGGCGGACGGGTTGGAAGGGGCGAGGCGGGGCGGCGGCGATGGCGGCGGTGACGACGGCGCCACCGCGGCGCCGGGCCGCCCGGCGCCGCGCCGCCGCCACATCCCGCTGCTGCCGCCGCCGCCGCCGCCACCGCGCGGGTATTTTTAGCCGCGACGCGCGCGCGCGCCTGCCGCCGCCGCCGCCGCCGCCACCGGCGCCGGCACCGCTCCCGCGCCGCCTCGCTGCACTTCCTACTCACCGCCAGCGGCGCTGGGACGCGCTTTTTAGGAGACTTACGCCAACGAACCGAAAAGTGCACGTTTCAAATCGCCGGTTCAACTGTGGGTGGAAGGGACGGCCGCCGAATAACAAATAATGCTTCCTTTGGGTGCTTTTGGCGGAATTTATCGAATGCTCTTCGATGGAATTAATTCGTGAATTATCTTAATCGAAACGGATCACCGCATTTACATCCTGATTTAGGATGAAGTATTTTGCGAAACATCCTGTACCCCAATTAAAAACCTAAGCATAGATAATATTTGGTGATAAAAATACTCTTCTGAAACTCGTGTACATGTGACTTTTGCAATTCATTTAGACTGAGAGTGGAGGTTGAGTGTCATGTTTTGAAGTCGAAAAATAATTATCACAATAATTCATTATTTTAAATAATGATTCAGTCCTAGAAATTTTAGCCTCTAACACTCTTTCCCCACAGCACGTTACACTATCAAGAATATTCGCTTCGGATTCTACTTTTTTACGACTACATTCAAGAAGTTTAATTAAAACTTTATCTTGCTAGAATAAAGAAAAAAAAAGCAAGTAAAGATTCCGCCTATGCTTGCCTCATTACCGCTCTATCTACAAATACTGCTGCTTTTGAAACACATCGTTCAAAATTAGCGTCGAGAGTGTTGCACGAAGTACTTTTATGATCAAACAGGCTCTCTGAATGACACAGATTCGTCCCATACACCCGAAAAGCAAACGGTAAAGCCGCCCGGAGAAGAAACATTTCGCGAACAAATCGGTCCGACGCTCGTCACCCCGATCCCTTCTCCCCTCCGCATTCCGCTCTAACGACGCGAGCGGACGAAACAAAAGCGTTTCTGCGTTTTCCGAGGCGCCCCCGCCCCCCGCCGCCGCCGCCGCCGCCAACAGCCCCCGAGTGGCCCGGGCGACCGCTCCCCGTGTAATTGCGGGCCGGGGCGGCGGCGCGGCGCTCTCCCGGGGAACAATTTCGCTGGAATCCACCGGACGGTTCTAGCGCTAACAACGCCGCCGCCGCCGCCGCCACCCGAACCGCCCGCCCGAGGGGCCGCTCCGCCCCCTCCCCAAGCCGCCGCCACCCTCCCGCTGCGCGCCACGAGCTGCGGCACAGTGTGCCGCGTCACCAACAGAGGGGGCGCACAAGGCTATTGTTTTTTTGTTGTTGTTTTTGTCACTTGCCAGCATCACCACAAACAGAAAAATGGTTATATGTGGAAATAAAATTATCTCTTCATTACGACTTTTATGATCTTTTTTTTTCTGTCCATTTGTTCACTTGCAAAGCTAATGATAGCGTATGAATCTCATGCAAAATTTTAGTTCATTAATTAGTGTTGTAGCAAGTTGGTTTAAACTAAGTTACTAAACTAGTAAAATTAATGTAATTATAAAAAAAGAAGATAAAAATCAGAAAAAACGTTCTTTGACCGTCCTTGTATTCACAGAGAGAACATATTGCCATCATTACTCCCGCCGTTCATTAAAAAGTCCAATTTCACTTCTACGGATTTAACATTTACTCGATATATCTCATAAGAGCTGCATTTGAAAATTACGCTATTATCATCTCATAATTCACAGTTCCATCTCGTAAGGCAGTATTTATCTAATTTTTATCAGCCAAATGTCGAGCATTTTGAAGTAACCTATTGTTCTACACCTTGCATGCTTTTTGACCCCATTTCGGAACAGTGAGGTGGGTGCGGGCGGGCGCCTGATGACGGGGCCGGCGGTTAGGTGCCGGGGCCGGACGGGTCGAGTACCCCCCCCCCCACTCCCCATCCTCGCTGTTCCGCAAGTCCGACCGCCGCCGCGGTCGCCCCCGACGTCGTTGCGGGAGAGGCCCTATTAGCCGCTAAGAAGGGACGGCTTGTGACGGTGCCTGGGCATTCAGGCGGTTTCTTAAGAAGTCGGCCCTTTCCCCCCACTCGTGTTGCACACTATGAAGTGGTGAACCGATTATCTGACTCCCCAGTTTTGTCTCTTTGTTGAGGAAGGTTGTTGCGGGTTTCCAAATGGTTACGAACTCATTTTGACATCGATGACACATTTGGATGTCGAAACTTCAAGGGATTTGGACAGAATAATTAAAACATTAAATCATGATTTTAATTACTCTAACCAAATCTCTTGATCTCAACTTCCAACACTATACTATACGGTCGTGAATTTGCAATGGATATTTTAAATCCATACATCGTTTTTTAATATTAACATACTTTACATTTTCTGAGATTTAAGTTTGTACCATCCCAAGATATTCGTAAAATACATTGACATACATTCTATTTCATTTAAAATAAAAGTAATAATACAATTTCATTCTTTCAGACAAATTAACCCAATTGACTAAGTGAGAAAGTATGAGAAATGACAAATGGGAAGTGCAGAAAGTTTTCTTTTAATAGAAATACTTCCTTGGAATATGTTTGATACCACTGTTAATAATTGTGATTTAATACAATACTATAACCAAGAAGCACATCATCCAATACATGGAACGCCTAATTGGACAGATAAAAGTGAAATTTTCATGAACATTAATCAACAAGTCAATGAATAGTTAAAAGACGGTATCAATACTAAAATAAAGCCTGGAATAGAGCTAGCACTTCAACTTACAATTATTACTCAATGAAATTTGGACAAACGAACGTCTAAATATCACAGATCAACTTGAACGTTTAACACTTCCAATTAACGACACACTTAACCTTTCATTTTAACTACCAATTTCTTTACTAACAGCAAAACATAACAGCACATCACGTAGAATAATTACAAACTTTCTCACATAAAACTGAACATCAACTAGATTACATAGGGAACATACATTAGGTACAAATACTTCAAATAGATTTCGTCGCTTCTGTTCAATGACGAAACGGTATTATTTCAATTAAATCGTCTTCCGACTACTGTGCTTGAAATTGCCGCTCCCATAAACGCGTGCTTCCCACGCGATCCTGCTTATTCGCTTGGAAAATAAGCTGCACGCGCCGCCGGCTAACGGCAAAGGATGACAAAACCAATTCGACGCGCCCAATTTGTTGGACGATTTTGATGGCAGTCACGAAGCTGACTTCCCTCTGCAATGGTGCCGTACCACCACATCCTTTATGGAATGTCAACATCAACTCCCCGCAATTACGAATTGAAGTGACAATATTTACTAGAAACATAAAACACTCGGACTCGAATTTGGAATATTGAGGATGTTCCAAAAATAGATTTTAAAAACGCGAATGTTACACCCTTTTTTTCGTACAGAATTTGATGACGTTCCTTCTCGATTTATCAAGAATCCGGATGATGCAATCCATCTCCCGCCGAATGTTTTGATTTCGAGACGCGCCAAATGTGTTTGCGGCGCGTGACAAATCGATGGAGGAGCTCTCGCCGGCGATTTTCGCCGTCCGGCGGCCGCCGCCCGCGAGAAGCGCCGCTGCCAGCGATGGCGCCGTTGCTATGCAAAGCGGCTCCGCCGTCGGCGGCGGAGGGCCGGCCTTGGGCGGCGGCGCCGCCGAGGCGCGCGCAACCTGTTCCTCTGGCGGCGGCGGCGGCGGCGGCGGCGGCGTCAGCGCCGCGAATACACGGCGTCGCGTCGCGGCGGCGCCGGCCGCCCGCCGCCGCCCCACGTGGGCCCCCGGCGCGGCGGGCGGGTGGCGGCGGCGGCGGCGGCGGCGCAGGCGCCGGCGCCGGCGCCCGCTGGCGCGAGCGCGCACTTACCGGGCCTGCACAGGCGGCTCCAATGGTAGGGGTTGACGCACACGAGCGCCGGGTCGTCGGCTAGCGGCGGCGGCGGCCGCGCACGCGGGCAGCCGCTTCAGCTCGGCGGGCGAACGCAGGTCGGGCCAGCGCCACGTTTGGCAACAGAGCAGGTGCGGCTCCGGCGGCGGCGGCGGCGAGCGCGGCAGCAGCACGCAGGCGGTGGCGTCGGCGCCGCGGCTCTCCACGGCCGCGAGCAGCGCCTCCAGCTGCGGCGCTCGCAGCCGGCGCAACAGCGTCGCGGCGGCGGCGGCGGCTGCGGCGGCGGCGTCGCTGCCCCGGGGGGCGGAGCCGGCGGTGACGGCGGCGGCTGCAGGCGGGTCGCTGTCGCGGCGGGCGCGCGCACGCCACAGGCGTTTAGCGAGCGCGGTGCGCCGGCTCCGGAACATGAACATGAACGGCTCCCACAGCGCGGCACACGGGCGGCGCGGCGGCGCGGCGGCGGGCGCGCGCCCGCGGCATGGGCCCGGCGTGGCCGCGGCCGGCGGCGCCGCGGCCGCCGCCTTAGCTGCGCCCGCCCCCGGCAGCCCCCGCCTCCGCTGGCGCCCGCGCAGCCGCCGCCGGCGCCGCCCCCCGCGCGGCCGCGGGCCGCAGCGCGCATCCGCCGCCCGCGCCCCCGCCGCCGCCGCCCCCGCCCCCGCCGCCGCGCGCCTCGCCTATCCTCCGCCGCCCGCGCCGCTCCTCCGCCTGCCGACGCGTCGTCGCGAGCCACTCGCATCCGTCAGCACCGCGCAGGGACGCGCGGGTGTCGTCGCCCTGCGCACGTGCGCGCCATGTCCCGCCGCTCCTCGCTTCGCTGTGGGGCACTCGCCGGCCGCTCGCGCACCGCCCCTGACGGCTGCCACGGCCGTCGCGTCGCTGTCACACACTAGCGCCCTCGGGCGACTCGCACTGGGCACGCGCTCGGCTCGCACTCGCGCACTCCGCACCGGTCGCTTGCCTGAGACGGACTGTGGCGCGGCGCGGCGCGCGGCGCTGCGTTGCGGCGAGCGCCGCTAGGGGCGCGCGGGTCGCCGGCGTCGCCTCGCCCGACGGCGGCGGCGGCGGCGGCGGCGGCGTCTGTCGGGCGCGCGCGCCGGGGAGGGGCGCCCAGGCGCCAGCCGTAGAAGGGGTGAGGGGCAGCGCGGGGAAACAAAAATGTGAGGAGACGGAGCTCGTGGCGCCGCGCGCTGCGGCCGCTGCTACTACTCGCTCGGAAAACATCGGCCCGCCGCGCCGCGCCGCCCGCGCGCCTGGCGCCGGCCGGGTTCCGGTCGCCGCCGGGAGCACGAGGCGATGCGCATTTACGCGAATCGCCCACCGGACACGGTGTTTTGATATCTGGACCATGACGAAGGGGAACAATTCATTGGGCACGGACATTAGCAATGCAACCCTTACAATGCTGTGCTTAATAGCGAGACATATCGTATACTCGTATGAAATTAATTGTACTGGGGTGCAATGCTTTGGTGCATTAAAACAAAGAAAGTTTTTGACTAGTACCGACAGTTTGTCACAGGAGCGAAGATATTGGGATGTCGGTATCTATTCATCTTTTCTTTGCTCTCGCCTATTTCGAAATAGTTTATTATCTGAAATCAGTTCGAATTCTAGAGTTCGTTTTGGAGAAACGCGTTATAAATTCTTAGTTTTCGTTTCAAAAACCGATTTCCACTGGCACATTTGCTGACTAAATTTTTCCTTTTGGGATTATTTTTGTTGCGAAATAGATATTTGACAAACATTACTTCATAAAACTTTTAGGAATACTCTCTTTTACGATCAATTAAATGAACTGTAATTCTCACAATCCCCAATTCCTATTTGAAATTATTTAAGAATGTTCATCGCTTTGATATAAAAAGAAGTTAAGTGTCTAACAAGGACATAGGGGACTATGTGAATAAAAAGTAAGCTTTTGCTAGGCCCACTTTCGTTTGTGGTTGTTTTTTTTTTTTTAGCAAGTTGTGTCTAATTTTAAGTTATTATGGTCCTGAATTGTCTTTTGAAAACATCGATAAATTCAGGGAATTTTGGAAAATGATATTACGAAACAAGCGTAACGAAATTAATCAATGGCAATACTTCTTCGAAAGAGTCTTCTGGTGCAATCACGAACTTGATGATCATTATGATAATGATGATGATAAAGTTTTAGAAAACATAACGAAAGAGTTATTCCCACAAAGAGTCTTGTTACTTGACATAATATTAATGTTTCCTAAACGACATGAATATAAAATAATTCAATTAACTCCTTTTAAATCGAATAAGCTTAAATAATCACGTCGCTTCTTATTGAGATGGCTTGTTCAAAAGAAACATGCCATTCCTACAATTATTAATAACATACTTTGTGATCTTAAAGATTCCACAGCTCTCCTCCTAAACATTTGACTGAACACGTGTTCTCATACTCACAATTGTCCCCTTCTTTTGATAACATAAAACCCATTAAGTTTACTTCGAAAAACTTTGTTTTGTTACTGTTAAGTTTTTGAGAATATTGTTTCGTAAATTTGAAGCGCAAATTACGCAAAAATTACTTTTTTTTTTTTCAAAAAATTGGACATAAGCTAGTTTTGTACAACACTCTTTGTATTTCTATATTTAGCAACTGGATTTATCCACTTTTTCATTTCCAGGGCCCGCCAATAAGAGTTTTTCTGACGAAAATTCGCCGTTTTCTGTCGCACGGTTACATAACTTTCTCTTCTACAGAAGTTCCTTCTTAAAGGCGAGAAAGTAACAAGTTATTTAATTAATTCGCTCACATATTTATTCATCTCAATCAACTTGTATTTCCGAGGTATCGCCAAGGTAAAAATGGGGGTAAACAGTCTTCTACTAATAATCGATTGTGAACCAGATTATCTCCTAAGTTTATCTATAACACTGCATTTGAGTCACTATTAACTTTCTTGTATATTTCTTCGTAGTATAGAGAAAGTATTGTAATGTAAAAAGTTACCTATTTCTCCATAGAAAAACTAATTTGGGGGGGTACCTGTCACCGAAAAAGTTGAATTTTCTTGCTCAAATAAATTACCTTCCTTCCTTCCTTCCTGCCTTCGTATACTACTTTGTCTAATATGTTTTGAATCCAGGCTTTTGGATTGATTGCAAATGAAAAAGTGGTTTTCTCCAAAACGGTCGTCCGTGTTCAATGCTACGCCATGTTCCAACCATACCGAAAGCCGCATAACGTAGCTAAACCGAATACAGGATTTTCATTAAATTTGGTATTCTCCTATCGGTCTGGCTGATATCCCCTTGAATTTGAAATGGATGTTTTTGTTTCTTCTTTTTGAAGGATTTGACTTGTTCCAAAGGCATTTGCGATTTTTTAAAATAATGACTACCCATTTTAATTACATTTTGGCTAGAATATAGAACATATATAAAGAACACTTATAAAAACGGGGCAGGTCCAATTTTCGTTGAAGCGTTATTCTGAAATGTAAAAGCGAACCATTTACAGCAGTACTTCGATTCTGGCTTCAGAGATGTTAGTTTAGAGGGTTAAGACGCTGCTGGGAACCAACTTTGCGTTCCAAATCTGCCAAATACTTTTTGCAATTGGGAACACGTTTGTAGGTACAATTAGTATTATAATATTACGTAAAAGTTACAAATAATACGATCGAGTGTGAGATGTTCTAGCATCACAAGTTTTTGTTTTGAAGTTCTTCCCACTACCTAAATACGTAAATGTAGCTTCACTGTGCGCACGTTTTGTTGAGCACTCCTTTTGCTTGTAGTTCATTTACAGTTGAAATTGATTTTCTATAACTCGGGGAAAAACATTTTTCAAATATCTTTATTTTTCTAAAATAATTATTTTCTAAATTAATTTTTTCGTTTTTTTTTTTTTTTTTTTTTTAATAAATTCTGGCCCTCAAGAAAATGTGCGCAGATAAATTTCTTTCCCCACACGTCATATACAGTTTTTACTGTTTTTTGACTAAATAAATAAATACCTCACCAAGAGTAACACATTGGGAGGTGAATATCAACTCTTGTGGTATATAAATGTTAAAATCTTAAACGTTTACTTCTATTTTAAGTTGCAACATTTTACCTGTGCATAAGTTCGACAATACATAATTATATGTGGATGTGTTAGTTTTAGCTAACTGAAGTTAAAACCAAACGTGTCACAACTCAAAATAATTTCCTACTTTGTGAATTCGGTGAAAAAGAAAACTTAACATCTTAAAAAGCGGACTTTTTCAACGCTTCGAAGTTCCAGAAATAATATTGAATCATTTTTTCTTGGCACATTAACGTTTTGGAAAAAATCTCAACTATTGTTAGGTAATTGATTTTGTTAAACTCGTTTTCCCGTTTTTCGCAATTTTTCCAAAATATTAAATTGGAACTTGTCTTGTTTTAGAAAATTACGTGAGTGATATCATCAGTTATATTACATTATGAGGAACCAGAAATAAAATTTATTCTATGTTCCTCTAAATGTTCCTCTTAAAAATATGGATCAATTCTTAAATAGAGAAATTTATGTAAATCAACATACTAATAGACAATTTAATGGTAAGGTTCGATTTTTTATATCTATTTGCACAAAAAAAACACAATGCATCGATTTATTTGTAACAAACTGTCCTAGTGGAGTCTTATAAATATTTTTTAAATTGAACTTGTTAATTAATACTATTTTATTCGTGACATTTTCGACAGCTTTGGTTGTCGAACGTGCACCAGACAAATTTTGTTTTACAGGCTACTTGACATTTTACTTTCAGAAAAAGGTTTGCGGTCGGTCTGGTAGCCGAGAGTGATCAGTGGGGAAGTCCACAACGACCATAAAAAGAAAATATGGGCTGATAGAGGCGCTACTTGAAACGGTTCTTGAGGTTTAGGTAATTGTGACATCGTCGCTTTTCCTTTAGTTTTAATAAAATATTAATAATCTTTATCAATACAATTTAGATGACTCCAAATTTTATTTATCAGTTGGAGACATGTTTTAAAGTTTAATTTTTAACTTTTGAGAAATCAAACGATTAAAATAATTATAAAAATTTTGCAAAATACGTTTTATAGAAAGAAAGGAAGAAAGAGAGAGAGAGAGAGAGAGAGAGAGAGAGAGAGAGAATCAGTGGAGTAAAAACAAAATGATTTTTTTTAGAATTTCTTAAATTAAATAAGTTACTTTCCTCTATCTAAGTTACAATAAACTAAACGTTGCGAAGGATGAAATAAATATGATCCCACCCTTCTTTTACGGCAATATTGTTAAAATTCCACTATAACATTGTCCACAAGGATAGATAAATATCTGACAAAGAAATGAAATGACAAATGTAAATGAGTGAATCTTTTTTCTCGTGTATTACCTTATTGTGTATTACCTTATTGTGTTACTTATATTACCTTATTGTGTTATTACGTGTATTACTATTTCCTTTATTTTGTATTATTTGACAATACAACTTCATAAAATTAAAGTACAATATGTGTATAAATTTTCTGAAAAATGAAATTGACTAATTGTTTTCACACCTACGTACTAAATATTTTCATTTGCCTTATGTCGTGTTTCCCGCGTTCCGTTATTTTCTGCTTTTTATGTTGATTGATTGATTAGTGATTCCTGGCGCGTCGACTGCAAAAATCATTAGTTCCGTAAGTGCAGTGCATGTTTCTTCCTCGGAAGGATCTTCCCCCGCAGGCTGACGAGAGCTGGCGCCGTCCTACGCCGGCTTGTGAGGGTTTTCCCCAACCAGGTATCAGCCAACAGCGGAGCACCGCCCAAGCCTGATCAAATTCTAAACTCCCGATTTGTCTCCCGGCAAGTGTGAAAGTTTAGTGCATGTAAGTGTAAGTGTGTGTAAGGAGTGAGGATAGGACAAGGAAGTATTAGGAAAGATCGCATCCGGTCCGTGGCCCGTTTGTTAGGGTATTGCTCCGGCGTTCGACTGATGTTGATCAGAGAAACCACGGAAAACAGCCGATCAGAACAGGCAGCCGCTAGAATTCTCCTCCAATCAGCGGCTGAACTCCACCCAGCTAACTAGCTAGTGTCGAAATTTCTTCTATCGACGGGAATTGAACTGTAGGACCTCCCGGTCAGAGGCAACACACTGCCGTCAGTTAATGCCCTGAGCCACCTTTGCCGGACCTTTTTTTTTATCTGAAACATCTTCCACTTCACATTCACTATGTCCGCCAATTGCGAGAAGAACAATTCGTGAGGAAAAGCGTTTTGTCACAGAAGTGCATTGAAGGGGATACCACTTTGTTAACTCACGGAAAAACTTTTAAGTATGCAACAAATATTTAGGTCAAAATAAATACATAGAAGGGGAAAATGATTTTAATGTAACGGAGTTGAGTCCTTTCCCGTGTAAGTATTTTCTGATTGCATGTTAGATTTCTTGTGACAAGAAATTCCAATTACGCAACACATCAAGACGGCGGCACACGTGAGAAATACATTAAAGGCAAACGTAAAAACACAAGTTTCTCTGTCAGAGGTTTTTGGAAACAAATCAGTGTTTCTAGTGTGATGTATAGAAGGCTCTCGTTTAAGCTAAAAAAGGCTTCGTTTAAAAAATTAAAAACCAGCAGTTTTGAAATTTGATTGGATTGCTCCCACTTTTCTGTTGTTGTTTTTTTTGTTTTGTTTTTGACAACCCACAAAACGGGCGAAATGTGACAAGTTTAAGGTACACCCATTTCATAAAAGTATTTCAGGGAGAGGGGAAACCCTCCTTTTCCATCCTTTTATCATTCAAGAAAAAAATCACAATTTTTGTAACATAAATTTCTTCTAGAACGCCATCTGCATGAGAGCTGAGAATACTGATTTGTGATGTGAAAATATGGTTATTGTAAAACCACACAAATAATTTTTAATTTAGGGAGTGAGTAACCTCTATGTCCCCGTTTTCCTGACCACGCTAATGACTCATTGTTATAATTAATTGTGCGTATCTCTCTCCCTCTCCTTTCCGTCATCCTCTGCCTGTCTCTTCTCCCTCTCTCTCTCTCTATTGCCTCCTCCCCATCTCTTTGTCTTTCACTACGCGCAGAAATATTTGACCGCAGTCGTGCATTAAATATTGTTCAATTTATTTATAATAAATTCTTAATGTGATAGGAATAATTGCAAAATATTTGTAATTGTTTAATGTTTATTGAAAAGCAAATTTTGGTTTACATTTTTTTAAAAATAAAGACGTTAAACGACAACCAGAAAAAGGATGTTGTATCAAATGATAGTGGGAAGACATATTTACGCTTTTGTAATGTTGCGAGATTCTACAATAATTAAGGAACGCCAAAAGCCAAACTTGTGTCTAAATCATACAAAGGCGAAAAGTCAAAATAGTATTTGGACCAGTTAAAAACAAACTGCACTTTCTAACTTAATTAACAGAAGCCTCAGGTACGTAATTTACTCAAGGGTCTTCGAAGTCCTTAAAGTTCACTTGGGATTTTGTACCTCTGAACCTGAGTGATTCTTTTCGGATCGAATGAACTGAAAGACAAATACAATTGTCTTCGAATTTCAACCAAAAAATCTGGTGGCTTGTAGCAGCAACCCAAGTAAAAGTAATGCAATGAAAAACAATATTACATTCTAACAGTAAGATAGCTTTCTTTAGATGTCTCAGGAATCAGAATATTTGTACATTCGTTAGGATGTTAAATCATATTGCTACCGTTATGTTGGTGTTTCATTTCCCTAATCATGTTATCACTTAGAAAATATTTGTTCATTGAGTTTTGTGCACGTTTTTGGACAGTGAAAGATGTGAGAAATTTTCAAAACTTATTTTCAATGCAGAATTCCGGATATGGCCTTCGGTTGCTCACCGGCTTGAAAACTACGAATAACCAAAAAATATTACTTTTTCATCAATCAGAAAACCACTTAACTGTTTTTTAACTTTCTTAATAAATTAAACCAGATAAAAGTTTTATACAGTAAATTGCAGTTGGGGTATCGAGTTAGAGAGCAAAAAGTTTCTTTCTAAATCCGACATAAGTGTTAAAATGCAATCCTTCGTGTAAAAACGCTGTTTTAACCTCTGTTCTATTCTCCATTGGATCACAGAGTATTAATGTACTGAATAAAAAAGAAACGAAACAGCGTTATCAAGCGAAAGTGAAGCAAACTACGAGCTCCAGAGTTGGCCATCGCTTGCACGAAATGATAGGTTTTTCAATCACGAAAGTAAAAAAATTGTTAAAACATAGTATTGTTCTAGGTTTTGAAATAATAATGCATTAAATGACATATTTCGGGGCTTTTTAGGTTCTACGGTTGTCTGACTATTTTATAACATTACCGGCATTAAGTATTTTTAAATAAGTGTTTTTTCTCTTTTTCGTTCATTCATAATAGAAACTGTCGCGAATATACATCAAGCTGAAAAAGTGAATTCAGAGGAATCACTGCAAATTGTGGTAATTCGAAAGTGATTCATTTTTTTTAGTACTTTGAAAACAAAAATTCAGCAGAGAAAATATATCTTAACTAATTCCAGATGTTTGTCGTACGCAAATATTCCCTTTGAATAGCGCCAATTATATATGAATTATATGTTGTTGTTTTTTCCACAAGTTTATGACAGCGTGGTAGTTTAAAATTGAATAACCACGTAGTCATTAAAACGTTTGATTATGGAGGTTCAGATACTGTACTTGTTAGTGAAGAATGTCACTGAAAGTTCCTCATGAGAATTGGAATTCGGCGGTGAGCCTCGCGCCATGGAGCTTCCTCCCACCAATTAAGCAATCCTCACAGGCTACTGAATTCACGATGTTTATGAACATGGCTATTTTGTTACCGAAGCCGCATCACTAGTCCCCGGGCGTCGCGGCGCGAGGCGTGGCGTCGGTGTGCGCGGCGCAGTTGAAGCGCGGGCTGCGCGGCGGGCGCTGCGCACGGCGCCGGCGCGTCGGCCACGCAGGCGTCGCCCCCCCCCCCCGCGCAGCGCCCCCACGCACTGGGCCCGAGCGCTCGACATCGTCCTGCCCCTCGCACTGGGGAGCTTTGGGGAGCATGCACGGAGGCAAGGCTAACGCTCCTCCCGTGAAAATGAATGAATGAAAGAAAGAAAGAAAGAAGGAAAGCGACAAAGAAAGAAAGGGAGAAAGAAAGAAGAGAGAAAGAAAGAAAGAAAGAAAGAGAGAAAATTAGCCTTGTCAATGTCCCATCTCTTCTGGAGGAAAGAGAGAAGGAAAGAAAGACAAGAAAGAAAATTAAATAGCATTGTCAATGTCCCATCACTTCTGTATCACCTTACTTGCACTTAAACTTACTTGCACTGCACTGCTACATATGACCGGAGACCAATGGAGAGTTTACAACTTCGTTGGGGGGTGGGGTGGGGTAGTACCCTCTAGGGAGAGATACTTGAAGCGGTGAAATCTTCCGCAAGAGGACGTGTAGATCGGTGTCCAGTGGGGAAGGAAAACCTTACGGGACAAATTGCCATAGTAGCTGACGTGCCCGGATACGTAAGTCAATCAATTGTACTCGGAATACTTGTGGTAAGGAAACTAATTGCAGGACATGTTGGTTGCGACGCTCGTTGCTTTTCTTCTGTGCCTTAAGGCGGGTCCACACATTCGGTATTCGCCGAGTACCTTTTCTCCTGTGTCTGAATGCGGCTCCACACATTCGACATACGTCGGGTAGCTTCTTTTCTGTGCCTCGTTCATAGCTTTTCTTCTGTCTAAAGGCGACTCCACACATTCGGCATTCGCCGAGCAGCGAGCTACACTGTTCGCCCGATCCCGACCAGCTGATGTGTTCGGCGAATGTTCGCTCCCTTTGATGTGTTCAAAAGACCAACACGCGGTGGGTAAGGCGACCACCGAATATTTGTTCCTCGGCAAGCAACTCATCCACTCTTTTCGGGATTCGGCGAGCAGACGCTCGCTACTCGCCGAATACTGAATGAGGCGGCTCCACACATTCGCCATTCGGCGAACAGCGAGCGACCGCTCGCCGAATCCCGAGTAGTGTGGATGGGTCACTTGCTATTTGCCGAGTGACGAACATTCGGCGCTCGCCTTACCCACCACGTGTTGGTCTTTTGGACCCATCAAACGGAGCGAACATTCGCCGAACACATCAGCTGGTCGGAATCGGGCGAACAGTGTAGCTCGCTGCTCGGCGAATGCCGAATGTGTGGAGCCGCATTCAGACCGAGGAGAAAAGCTTTACGGCGAATGCCGAACGTGTGGAGCCAGCCACCTCGAGGCAGCCAGCGGGGCCCACTGTGCGGCGGGCGTCCCTGAGCCCGCAGCGGCGGTGGCCAAGCAGCAGCGCCAGGCGGCGCCGGCGCCTTGCGGGACGTGGAAAACTGTTTTCCTCCGCGGGCGAGGGCGCGGCGCGGCGGCGGCGGCGGCGGCAACGCGACGGCGCGGTGGCGTCCGCCAGGGGGTGGGGGAGGGGAGTGGCGATGCAAGCGCCGCCGCCGCCGCATTCTTCCACGAAGGCGTCCGCGTCGTTTTCGGCCCACGACGACGACGACGACGTCGACGCTGGACGCGTCGCGAAATTTTGAGAACCGGCTGGCGCTGGCGCCTGTCGCGCCGGGCAGGCGAGGAAAACTGCCGTCGAAATAGCTATTACGGCCAGAGCGGAGGGTAACATTGAAGCGGAGAGTGGAATTCCAAATGTTCTCTACTATAATTTGCTCCCAATTTTCTTTGAATCTAATTGAGTTGAAAATCTGTTTCTTTGAACCGATTCAACTTGGTGGGTCTCTCTCAGTAAGACACGAATTGAAGAGCACTTCCTCATATTGCCTGCCTACATATTTATCTTTATCAGATATTATTTATATATTTTTTATTCCAATAAAAATTGAATTGAATTGTTTGTAATAAATAATTTGCTATACGACCGTACTTCGTTATAAACTCTCTCTCTCTCTCTCTCTCTCTCTCTCTCTCTCTCTCTCTCTCTGGCCCAGCCAAATGGCTGGTGGACAGAAGCCTCTAGCGTTATATACTAGCGTTGTATACTACATGACCGTAATTCGACGAGAAACGCTTTATGCAGCAGAGTGTCTAATTAGGAATAAGAAAATGATGATGGCAGAATTGGAAATAATGAAGAGGAAAATTCTAAGGAAAATCTTGGGAATGATCAAGGAAGGCAATGAGAATAGGAGGCGTCACAATAACGAACTGTACTAAACATTGAGAAAATTACGGACACAATCAGGAAAAGAATAATCTCTTTCTATGCACACCAGCAAAAGATGGAATCCAACAGATTCACAGGAAGATTGTTAAACTACATTAGAAAATGAAAAATGGACAATGCTTATATCAAAAAAAGAAAAATACATATTAGAACTAAATATAACACCATAAAATATTCAGAACCGTTCACCTCTGAGATACAAATTACTCAAGTCAATAGGTTTTCTAGAGAGACCTAAAAAGAAGACCGCAGCCACCTGAACAGAAGAGGAAAGAAAAACACTGGGAAACGAGGAAAGAATTTTGGAGGAAGAAGAAATTGGAAGGAAGCAAGAACCAGTTGAAATAAACGTGGTCTACAGAGGCATATTCGAAGAAGAAGAAATAGTTTGTTAAATATTCACTAATACTAAGAGACAATGACATCTTTATGAAATAGCGCAAACTCACGTATACTTCGCATATTATGTGCAAAGTATTTTTTAGAATTTGCTACCACAAATAATTAAATGTTTCATCACTGCAGGTGTATGTTTTAGAACGTGGTGGAATTGTTGTTCTCGGGGATCAGTATTTTATCACATTGCATCCAACACGAAATTCACAAATGTTTTTGATGAATTTCCTTCGTCTGCTTAAAAAATAATCAAAAGTCCTCTGTGCTCTTTCAATTTTTGTAATCTCTAAATTTCTTACAATATTCTTGCCTGTCAATTGTAAGATTAAGATGATACATGTCACCAAGCAATTATTCCAAGAAAGTATGATGTTTCAAACTTCTTTTGTATGTTTATTCTTTCCAAAAGAGTGGAAAAATATAATATGACGCAATTTACTTAATACTTAATGTTTCCTGAATATTGTTTCATAAAGTCGTTTGAGATCATTTTCGAATACCATTTCATGACCCAAATGGAGTAAATTCATTTCAGTATTCCTTAGAAAGTGATAGTTTCTTTGTAAATTTGCAATTATTGGTAAACGATATACGTACAAAATGATGCAAATAGTTATTTTGAACAATTATCGCGTGAAATCTTCCATCCATAAACAATGGCAGCTGTCATTTCAAATTGTTTTCATCAGATCGAAAACAATTAATTATAGATCTGACTCACTTCGGAAGTACGAGAAATAATCATTACGCACGAGGTGACTTGTAGTATTCGAACTCTTCTCATCTTACGAGACTTTCAGTGAACTTCGTATCTGGGCGGCGACCGACTCGTTTGCAAGTGATGATCATTTTCTTGTCACCGCACTCAGTTCACAGAGTGTTCGTAAGATCGAAGTGCATTGTGTAAGAGCAATAACACGTTCTCGCTTCAAAATGTAATGTACAGTACATTGTCGTTTTTGTACAAATAGTATTTCCACAAATTCTATCCCAATCAATATTTCGACTCGCTTAATAGACAATGGATGTTGTTAATACGTTCTAATCGATTTGCATACCATACATTCTTCTAAGAGATATTGACTGAGTTTAATATTATCAATCATTTATTGAATATTTTTTCCAACTTTCTCCAGAAATGGTGTAGAACGAAAGAAATGTTTAATGATGTTTCAAAACCATAAATACAATTTATAGCAATTGTTGGTTATTCTAATATTATATTTTAGAATTAGCTAGCTTCATTACAAACTACTGAAAATTTGAATGTTTTGATTGCAGGAGCTTGACAAACAATGAAACAGAGTACAATACTGATGTATTTAAGTACCTTAATCCAGCATTCTGTTTGGCAATGATATATATAAAGTCGAAAACATCATTGATAAATAGTAATTCACGAGGTTTTTAACGTGATTAATCTTTTCCGTTACTAGTCTTTTCGAACGTAACAAATTCCACTTATGATCTCGTTAGATAAGCAACTACATTGCGGTAGTGGGGCACTAAAACGTAATAATTTCACAATTTCATTACAAAACAAGTTATTGAACTTTCTAAAACTTTCTATTTTAAGAAGTCACTATATTACTAGAACATCCGTGAATATTGACGCAGTACAAACTATCGAAATGTTACTTTCCGAAATAAACTACAAAAATAACAATTTACTAAAAAAAATAGGCAAATAATGATACATTTTTACTTGCCTTCGAATAAAGCCCTTTCTAGAAATAATCTTTATACGTTATAAACAATTAAATTATGAATGCATATTTGATAAAATCAATTAATAAATACAAATGCATTAACTTATCTCACTTGGAATTGTACAACATTAGATGAATTAAGAATAAATCTAACTGCGAAGCGTTCTTGACAAAATAAAAGAAATGTTCGCTCCCATATAATAGAAACTATTTTGCAAATAAAAACGAGCTAATAATAGTCCTATATCTAATCCCCCACTCCTCTCGCATCTATTGTAAAGAGAGCTCGAGAAACGTTGCGCGGGTCACTCTTTTCATAAGTTTCTGGTGGCGCACCACTATTTCACTTTCAGTTTCCACCATGACCGGGAAAGAAACGGACGCGGATGGCTTCTCCTGAAAACACGATTATTTAGACTCATATGTCACTATTGTGATAAAATAATGAATGATTTACTTTTAATTTACTTTACTTTGCTTGCTCAGTTCTTTGGTTCTCATGCTCTCTATACAGAGAAGCCTGGAAGTCGGAAATTGTTTTATTCCGAAGGAATTACATACAACGTGGCACAACAATAATTTTGTTTATTAAAATTTGAATTTGGGATTAACAATATAAATTCTCTTGATTGATTGCATGCATCAGGTTCACGGTACCGAATTGTCTGGCGTTGTGAAACGAGGGCCCCGCAGTTCGTAGCCCCTTGGCTTCCGCGCCGAAAATCCCTCTTCGCGCCGGTCGTCGCCGAAGTCGTCTGCTTCTTTCTTGCTGACTCACTTCTTGCACTATTGTTCCACAATCTATCCTCCCTATTCACGTCGATGTCCTACTTAAATAATTCAGATTACATTCGCGCCGCTACCACCACGATGCCAGTCAACCACCAACTCCCTAGTCCAGCGCACCCTCCTGCCCGTCAACAACCTTCGTTACCTAGTAACCGCGACCGGCCAGATTAAAGCGCGGCGTTTGTTTTGTAATATTTTGTATATTACAGCTCCGTTAGTCCAGATTAAGGCGCGGCGTGTGTTCTGTAATATTTTGTATATTACACTATATTTCATTCATTTACATACACAATATTTCATAAGCTAAAATGAATTACTTAAAAAACGCGCTGTTTAAATGAAACTCATAAATATTTTCTAATTTACAATGACTCTGAAATTAGTGGTAACAATGTTATTTTTGACGAATGAAATAGATGAAAAGAAAGTATTGGATTTTTCACACAAAGTTTTTAAAAATTGATTTCCACTTTCAATTTAATGCGACACTATCTAAGGTATAATACATCTTAAACAGGATATGAGAAATACGAGTCCTCACAGAGTAATATTATCAACATTATTGATACATGTTTCCAATAAAGTATTTAAATAGCATAAGTGTGGACACTGTTATTTGAGATTTCAATGTGTTTTCGGTTAGAAGAAAAATATAATTATTCAGGAAAGTCATTATTAACTTTAGGAAAGTGATCGTTGTGTGAAATCCGTAAGTTATAATTATTATACAATGTTCTAACAATATTATACACTCAGACCAAGCCATAGGCAGATATTCTCAGGGAGCTTGATAATCGACAATCAACGAATTCCAAAAATACTGTTTCAGGGATTGACAGTTGGAGAATTTTTACATTACATTTCCCATAACGTTCTTACGTATTATTGTGGCATTTCCTTCTCTACGATATTAAATAACTTCTCGAAAATTACGTCACGTGAATTTATTTAGACTATAAATATTATATAGTACATACGAGTATAAGACCATAGAACTTTCGAACGACATATGAACATGGATTTAAGTAGTCACAAGTTCGGCCATTGGTGGGGTGGTAGGGAAAAATTTAGATACCAAATATTTTCTCCTACGTCCCTGCAACAAATCATGAAATATCTATTGCTGAGACTGTCACTAGTGGGTATTACTTCGTGTAAAACCTCGAAGGAAAATAGAAAATAATACATTTCTTGATTATGCTTGTATTTTTGTATTATAATTTTTAGGACGCAATTATTGGCTTGATATGCTTATTATTCATTTAAAAAAAAATACAACGGGAATGCGCGAATGAAACGAACAGAATCCCTTGTAGTTCTTTCGAAAGTGAAGTTGAGTTCTCGAGAGACTTTGGAATGCACAAGAGAGGATCTGGCGGGCCCAAAGCGCCGTCTCTCCTGCCACGATGCCTCTAGGTGGGCTTATCTGCTGGAGGAGGTCTGGTCCGGGGCCGCCTTAATGGCTTCCTGCGACCGCCTCGAGGCCTTCCCCCTGCCCCTCCTCCTTCGCTCTCACGCGGCGAGGGCGGCGAGGGCGGCGAGGGCGGCGAGGGCGGCGAGGGCGGCGAGGGCGGCGAGGGCGGCGAGGGCGGCGAGGGCGGCGAGGGCGGCGAGGGCGGCGAGGGCGGCGAGGGCGGCGAGGGCGGCGAGGGCGGCGAGGGCGGCGAGGGCGGCGAGGGCGGCGAGGGCGGCGAGGGCGGCGAGGGCGGCGAGGGCGGCGAGGGCGGCGAGGGCAACTAAATCTCTAGAGCATCTGGACGGAATGGTCGCTGCTATTTAATATCCTTCCATCCGTTAGCTTTGTCAGGAAGAACACAGAAGATGAGAAGAAATGGTGACAACTGAGGGCACTATGGAGTTTTTTTTCGAGTATGTGCATTAATTAATCTTAGTTCTGGGTAGATCGGTAGTTTCCGACACCATAGCACGCTAGTACGCCTGAGTATGCATTCTAGCGGGTTATGCCAACACATAAGGTTCAAACTCGACAACTGGCTCTCATAAAGCGGCGGAATCGACGGCGCCAAGACATGCGCTTCCCTCTGCTGCTGCTGCTGGGGGCAGTGGGCAGGGTCCTCGTGTGCGCGGGGCCGGGGGGCGCCAGGCCGGTGCCGGGGCGGGGGCGGGGGCGGCGGAGGCAGCTGCGCCAGCGCCGGGCGCCGCCGCGCCGCGCCGCGCCGCGCCGCGCGCCTGCTCGCTCGCCCCCCCGCAGCCGGCGGAGGGCGGCCGGGGGCGGGGCGGGGCGGGCGGCGGAGGCCCTCGGCCGCGGCGCCACTAGGCCGCGGCTGGCTCCTCGCCGGCGGGGCGGCCGCCCTGCTCCTGCTCCTGCCCCTGCAGGGGGTGAGGGCGCCCCACGCATCCGTCCAGACGGCGTGTAAACAACAAGTTTTGTGGAGCATTAATCGCCCCTCACTCACACGTTCCGGAGCAGGCGCCTTCCATGCGCCGATATTGGAACGTACGGGAAGGCCTAGGGCACTTAAAAATAAATAAATAAGTAAATTAGTATGTCTCTTGTGATTCTATAAAAGGGAGTTTTGGCAAATGAAGTCTCTTCCGAGTTGGATACAACTTTTATTTAGCAGCGTGCTGAATGCATTTAATATATAAAACAGAAAAATCAAGCAAAAATGACGTGAATAACAAAATAATTTTTTTTTTGGTTTTTATTCCAGTGCATGGTAAGTATACTACGGAACTGGATATCTTTTCTTAGCATTGAAACAAATACCTATAAGTTATGTAGTTTCTATTTTAATGTTACTAATGAAAATTGAAATTCTCCGAGAAAATGATAATTAAACGGAAATTATTAAAAAAATAGTTTGACATTTTGGTTTTCTGTTTCGTGACCACCGTTTTCTGTTTCGTGATGAAACTCTCCATTAAAATATTCCTAAATATATTCCCCATAATATTCCTAAAGTATATTTTTATTAATTATATGCGAAGGTGCCTACGCGATGTATAATAAGATATGACAAAGAGTTTATTTCTGTTCAGATGTCGTCATGGTTATAAATCTTGGCTCCTATTGTTTTGTGTAGAATCAATAGACGTTTTAAATTTCCTTTCTTAAGGACGTCGAGGAAACTTTTGAACCGGTCAGTCGAGTTTTCGACTCCCCGTCTTCTCCCATTCACAAGCAAGCAGAGCCCGAACGGGAAAACGGATTTACTAATTCAACAACCCAGTCATATTATAACTGGTCGAGTTCGAAGAATTCGAGAGGGGAACTACTAAAGACATAATTCTTCGGAAGAATATTTAGGTGAAAATCTACTTTTTAAATACTCGTCTTCACTTTCGTTTCTGACTCGAACTAAATTGTTATACGAATGCCATTCCTAGTGTAATAACATGACACCTTTCAATGTAGACTGTTATAACATACAGTGAGAATTGTAAATTGTTTTAATCCAACTATAATAATAACAATAATAATAGTAACAATAACAGCAAAACAGCAGCAGTCTTCATTGCGTGGTGAGCTCAATTAATAAACTACATCAGCCTCTCCACAAAACAAGCCATTAATAAATTGCAACTTTTAACATATTAGAAACAAACTTCAAAATGAAAAGTCACTCATGTGCACTTTTAAAGAGAATATGCTTTGTAAATAGTATGTTATAAATAAGAAGCAACTTCTCCGAAATATTTTTTAAATAATATTTCAGAATCGCTAGAGATTTAAATGCCCGGTTTCTTCAACATTTCTATAAAACATGAAAACATCAGACTGCCTGCTATACATATTTCATAGAAAGTTGATTTTTTGGCATCTTATAGTAATAATTACCTCTTCCTTGTTGATGTAGCACATTAAACACAATGTCAAATTTTACTATTACGCTGGAGGGCTTTTAAGAGACCATTGCTAGTCTTTTATTTTGAAACGGGTGTACTAGATATATAAAGTAGGCCTATTTGTTATTTAACAACTGCTCTCATTCCAATGGGCATTTTAAAAAAAGAAATGAATTTTATCGCAATCTCTACATCCTCATTGTGCCCGTTAGCAACTCAACGTCTAAAAAAGAATAAGGCATCACTCCCAAGCTTTTCTACAAGAAGATAACACTCGAGAACCGGGGTGCCTTCGGTTTGGTGAGAGACCTCTAATCTACCAACCTACATCCGAATCCACTTCCAAATCCGAGTTCGGAAATAGTTTTGTAAGTACTGGCAGCAACAAAAGAAACGCAACGTCTCGTCTCCTGTTCTTTATTTCCCTCTTTCGTGCGTTCTCCAAAGAAAAGAAAACGAGAGCCAACAAAGGGGCAGCAGTGCGTATGAAGGCTCAATAATGAACTCTGCCGGTACTGCCCATCCCGCAGTGGTTTGAATGGAGGCGTCGTGGGGTCGCGAGGGGGGCGGAAGGGGGGGGGGGCTCCTCGTCCAAAATGCAGCTGAGCGCTGAGGGCTTCCGCGACCACCGCCGCCGCCGCTTTCTGAAGCAAATAAATCCGTGGATGAGTCGCGAAGGCCAGGGGGCGGGGAGGGGCGGGGCCGCGCGGGGCCCGGCGGGGCAGGGCGGGGCGGAGTGGTGCAGGGCGAGGAGGGGGGAGCGGGGTGGTCGGGACGTGATGAGGTGGGGTGGAGGGGAACGGGGGCAAAGCGGGGGGAGGGCAGAGCGGAGCAGGGCGATGCAAAGCGGAGAGGGGTGGAGGGGGCGTGCGGGGCAGGAGAGATGCGGGGCGGGGCGGATCAGGGCGGGGGAGGGCGGGGCGGTGCGGGGCGGTGCGGGGCGGAACGGGGCGGGCGCGGGGCGGCGCGGGGCGGAGCGGAGTGGGGCGGGGCGGAGCGGGGCGGGGCGGGGCGAGCGGGCGGGGCGGAGCGGGAGTGGGGGCGGAGCGGGGCGGGGCGGAGTGGGGTGGAGGCGGGGCGGGGCGGGTGGGATGGGTGGGCGGAGCGGGCGGGCGGGGCGGGGAGGAGCGACGGACGCGGGAAGCCGGTCATGGGGGAAGGGGGGGGGCATGCACGCAGCCCTTTGTGGCTCCGGAGAGGCGGAAGCAGCGGCGCGCGACTTCCCGCCGGCGCGGGCGGGGATCGGGTGGAAGGGCGGGCGACGCCCCCGCGAGGGTTCGGGCAGCGGCGCCGCGAAGCCTCTCCGGCGGCCGCGCCGCGGCGGCGGCGGGAATGATCCGCAAGGGAATAAACAATCTGAGGAGGCCAACGGGAAGGGCGAGGTGGAGGGGCACGAGAAACGGAAAATGTATGCTGGAGAAGTGACAACTCCACCGAACAACAGCAAAAGTGGAGAATGGAAGAGAGGAGAAAAGAAATAATGAACGTAAAAAAAAAGTTTCGAGAAAATTATGTATAAATGGATTTAAATAATGAAGACGAGAAAGAAAGAAATAATTTAAATCCGCAAAAAAAAGGGCATCAAAAATCAGGAAATGCAATTAAGAGCATTGACAACAAAATAAAACGTTAATGACAACAGTGGAACATAACCATTAAACGAGTTGTTTGCATACGCAGTTCTGGGAAGCATTATGATATTCTGTACACACTGAAGTAATTGCTTTTTACTGAAGACCATCAAATTTCGCGTGAGTATTACGCCACTTGGTAGTGCAATGATTGTTTCAGCGAGCACTTTACCTTGATAATTTTCAAGACGTTTAAATAAAAACGAAGCAAAAACACGGAATTTTTCTCGTAAGTGAAAAATAACCAAAATAAAATGTCGGAAAATCAAATGAGAGCATTTGTACAGTAGGTACGTTTGGAGAACGAATTTACGAAATGATGAAGTAGAGACGGGACCAGGAGAAAAAGACTGCGCAGGGTGTTGGCCAACACGACGCGCGCGTTGGCGAAAAAGGTGGGGTTGAAAAACAAACAAAGCCGCGCCGAATGAAGGCAACACAAAACGCAAGAAGGGTGGACGTCGTGTGGCGCAACGAACAAAGGCGCTGCGTCCTTAGGGCCCGAGGAGATCCCCACCCGCCCGCCCGGCTCGCTCCAACGGCGGCGGTGGCGGCGCTCTGTCATTATTGTAATGAGCGGCATCCTCCAGGTAGGCGCCCCGGCGGTGCCCTCGAACAAAGGCCGCGCGCCCGTCGAAGGGCAGCGCGGGGCCCTCGGCGCCCCCGCCCCGCCCCCGCCCCCCGCGCACGGCCCCGCTCCGCAGGTGGGCCGCTTCCGGCGGCGATGGCGGCGGCGGCGGCAGAGGCCGCGTGGCGCGTCGCCAGCCGTCGGGCCGGCGCCGCGCGCGCCGCCGCCGCCGCCACCGCCGCCGCCGCGGCGTCGTGTCAACAGCGCTGGGCGCCTACGCCGCCACCGCCGCCGCCGGAATTAATCTGCGCCGCGCCGCCGCCGCCGGCAGCGGCGGGGCCGCGCTGGGGGACGATGGTGGCGGCGGCGGCGGCGGAGGGCGCTGGCGCCGACGTGCGTCTCGCCGCTGCGGCGCCCGCCCGCGCGGCGCGCGGCGGGGCGCGACCGTCGTCCCCCCACCCGACCGCGCGACCCCAGCGCGCCGCGCGGCGCCCGCCCCAACGACGCCGCCGACGCCGTCGCTGAGAGCGCGCGTTTAAAAATTGAGCGCCGCGACTGCTGATCGATGGGTGATCGCCGGGCGCGGGGAGGGGCGCGGGGCGGGGGCGGGTGGCGGAAGCGCCCAGGCAGAAAGGATGAATGACGGCGATGTTCATCGTACGCGACTCGTGCGGTTTTTAGGAGACGAGAAAATGGAAACGAAATATGCTCTCCGCGCCGCTCCTCTCGTTTCTCGAGAGACGAGTTTCTCGAGAAACAAGAATGTTTGTAGACTAATATTGTTCAATTTGTCAAGTTTTTTTTAATCGAATTTGCAAAAGTTTAACGTAGCCATTTTTTTTATATATCTAATGTAAGGAAAAAAGGATTCGTGAAACTTCTTTCGGGTTAGGAATGGACAACCTGACCAGAATCAAGCTAAGATCCCAGGGCTTTCTCGATCTATGCACATTAAATACTCCGAAACGAAGAGACGAAAAATCAAAAGACAAAATCGACGACTTTATGCTGACAGTGAGATTTTTTTGTGAAATGAAAGTAATAATCGAATAATTTTATTTAGAAATGGGAAATTAAACACTGTCCTTTTGAATATATGCTAACTTTCTCATATTTCCCTGAATTTCTAGAATTGTAGAATGATTCCCGGAATTCAGTAGAATGATTGACTATGACATACTGTTCCAAAGGAGTTGCTATTGAAAAAGTTGCGACATTCACACGATGGTGTGCGAATGCATATGAGAACACTATTAATATTGTAAGGGGTCATCCATAAATTACGTAACGCTAAAGGGGGAGGGTGGGGTGTCTGAGGCAGTGTTTCGCTGCGTTACACAGAGATAGGGAAGTGCGTCACAAGGGAAAGGGGGTATTGAAAATACTCGAAATTTGCGTTACGTAATTTATGGACGGCCCCTAACGAATATTTTGCTACTACACCATAGGGCAGCATGAACATTCGCTAGATGTGGGAGTCTTCGGAAAAATATCTCAGTTCAGTCTAAACATTGGCTAGATGTGGGAGGCTTCAAAAAAATCTCTTAAGTTAGGCAGCGTGTAGAAAAACATCTACGGCTGGTACCTTGTTATTTGCTATCGAAATGTACTCTACTTTGACATAGATGTCGAGGTTCTTTGCATACTAAATGTACTCGTTAAATTGTGTCTCTGGGATCGTCCATAAAATACGTAACGCTAAAGAAGCAAGGAGGGGATGTGAGGCAGCGTTACCTTGAATTACAAAGGGGTATGGGGGTGTTAGTTAAGAGTTACGTAACATTGATATTTTTTTTTTCATTTATCCGCAGTTGCTGAAATAATTCTTTTTTCGAGCCTGTACTAAAACAAATTTATACATTATTAACATTATTTTTACATTATTATTAATTATCCTGGCATCACTTGTTTTAAAAACATACTCTAAAGTTATTGTCAATTGTTACAATAAATGGAAATATTTTTTCAACTTTTTTAATAGATTACGAAGAAAATACTCAAAACTGATATGAATAGAACCCATTTAAATTGGCGATGTAGACTCTCGCTCTTGCATCACCTACGACGGTGTGCCCGTAGCTGATCAACCATTTCTCATCCAAGCATTCTTTCACTCACAACTTGCTCCCAATCTTATTGCTAGATGCAGCCAGCATCGCCAAACTAATTTCTACTTTAATTTTTATATTTAGCACAAGTAAAATAAATATAAATTGTTTTTACTATTATAAAATTCATTTTTTTCTTGCATTTAAGACGCAAGCATTACGTAATTAATTAAGGGGGGTTCAAGAGCGTGTGACGGGGGCGTTACAAGGAGGGGAGAGGGATTTGAAAACACTCGAAATTTGCTTTACGTAATTTATGGACGGCCCCTCAAATTAAACTATATTCTCTCGCAGAGGAATTTTGTTAACTTTCTTTTGTGTCTGTTAGTTTCGTCTTAACTTTGCTTGTATTCAAATACACAACCAAGTCTGCTGACTTACGTATCGCCGTGGATTGGCTCAGTCAGTGAGCATACGATGAATCACTGAGTCAAGTTCTGTTTCCCAGCTGTGTGGAGATTTCATATTTTCGAGAAAAACCATGACAAGTAAACATGCTCTCTGAACAAGTTCTCAAAACGGATTTGGAAGACATGCTTTCTAGCACACACAACGTCTTCACACAGTGAATATAAGATTGTCTAGTCAATAAAGACTAATTTATTATTTTTGATAAAGAGACCTTCGTTCGAGATAAAGCGATTACCACAATTTTTCACATTTTTTAAGTGTTTGTTTCTTGTCATTCGATTGCTGTGTTATTGTTTCAAAACATCATATTTCATGATTTCATATTATTGACTATCATGTAGAAAGAAAATAATATTAACGGTAATTATATTTTACAAATGAAATTGCTGTCTTTCTTACTATATGATTGTCAAAAATATAATACGATCATGTAAAATGGTACTTTTTTAAGCATGCACGAGATATAACTGCTTCATAATTCGAGATTTTACAAATGAAATGAATTAAAGCATCAGTGTCGTCTTCAGGAGAAAGATCGCGACCTGGGTGCTTCATTACCTTTGGTTGTCGAAAAATACATGACAATTGTGGAGGCTGCTACTTCATAATTTAATAAATAATTTACAGCCAATTTAATGTATGTTATTGATTGTTCCATTAGGAACAGAAACACTGGAACGTAAGTGTCACCTTTGTTAATATTTTAATTACGGGAGTTTTTCAATATGGCCTAAAATTTCCATAAATGCGAACGGTATGATTGAAGTTAATTTGCATTCAAATGAGTTTTTACTATCGGGTAGTCAGGTTGAAATAGACATACAATAAATCGATTTGTTTTCCCGAGTAAATGTAGACACCATCCTGACATCATCAAAATTCCTTGTGGAATCCTTGATCTCAACAACTGCAAACTTAAAATGTTTTTATTGAAGAGTTCAATAATTTATTGTAGGAGCGCACGTCAATAGAAAAAGGATACTTCATTATTTAATTTATGTTTATCATGATACTAGCCATGGGAATATGGTGACTGCTGTCTTCACCCTTCTCTTTCCTCAACATTTCCTTAATTTTATCAACTTATTATACACGACTAGAAACTAAATTGAATTAACATGAAAGAATAGAGCGTGTATGAACATGAAGAGTTTAGATCCTTTCTTCAGAAAATATTTAAGCAAATTTCAAAGGTTCTATTTCACTGTACTGAACTGTTAGGTTCCTATTTAACCGTACTGATATCTACCAGAATTCATCTACGAGAAACATCAAAAGGATAAGATGATACTCATTTAAATACTGCAAGTTATAAATTGATTTTTTTGATTCCGGATTTTCCCGCTATGTGAGTCATTTCGTGCCTGACAGCTTGTCGAAGATTTTCTGAATTGAATTTCTGATTTCCAGAATTCTGAACGAGCAATGAGACACGTGAAAACGGTCTCATTTATACGGTGTTATTTATCGTGGAAAAAAGGGAAAAACTCATCGCTCGACACTAAAGGCCGCTACACAATTGCCCGCCAACGGGTACCGCATCGCAAACCATGGGACGCGAACAGGAACAGTATCGCAAATGCAGGATGCGAACGAGGTCGGCATTTCAAAGGCATGGACGCGAACAGGAATAGCATCGGGAAGGTGGCCGCGAACGGGAACGGCATTGCGAAGGCATGGATGTGAACGGCAATGGCATCGCAAATGCATGGAGGTGACTGGGAACGGCATTGCGAAGACATGGACGCCAAAGGAACGGCATCGCGAAGACATGGACGCGAACGCGAAGGGAATCGCAAAAACAGTTATACGTACAGGAACGTATTCGCTAAACCAAAGAAGCGAACACGAAGGGAAGTCGTGCAGGACGTCGTGCAGGCATCGACGAGAATGGGAACGCCATTGCCAAGTCATGGACCCGATCGGAAACGACATAGCGAGGGGATATATGTGAATGGGAACGGCATCGGCGAATGCATGGACGTGAACAGGAAAGACATCGTGAAGGCATGTACACGATTGGTAACGGGAGATGCGCCCGCATGGTAGTAAACCTCAAAGGTAAAAGGAATCGTTCCATAAAACCTGCGACAAAACTGAGAATTACAAGAAACAGTTGCCACCCTAAAGCGCTCCTGAAAGAAAGGCATCGCAAAAGCATGGACCTGAACGGGAACGGCATCCCAAATGCAGTGACGCGAACGGGAACGGTATATCAAATACCAGATGCCAACGGGAACGGCACTGCATAGGCATGGACGCGAACAGGAATGGCATTTGGAAGACATCGTAGCGAATGAAAACGACATCGCGAAGGCATGAACGCAAACGGGAACGGCATCGCAAAGGCATGGAGGCGAACGGGAACGGCATCGCGAAGTTATGGACGGGGACAGAAACGGAATCGCAAAGGAAGGAACGCGAACGGGAACGGCATCGCATAGTTGTGGGCGCGAACGGGAACATCGTGAAGGCAAATCGCAAACGGGAACATCACAAAAGCATTAACGCGAACGGAAACGGCATCTCAGACCGGACGCGAACGGAAACGGCAATGCAAAGGCGTGGACGCGAACACGAATGGCATCAGGAAGGCATGGTGGCGAATTAAAACGGCATCGCCAAGGCATGGACCGATAACGGGAACGACATCCGCAGACGTATGGGAGGCGAACGAGAACGACATCGCAGAGGTATGGACGCGAACAGGAACGGCATCGCGAAGGCATGGACACGTATGGTAACAGGAGACGCGCACGAATCGCAGTAAACGCCAATGGTAAGAGGAATAATTCTACAAAACGTGCGACAAAGCTGAGAAATACAAAAATCAGTTGCTCACTGTTTTTTACAGAACTAAAGCGCTCCTAAAAGAAAGGCATCGTGAAGGCCTCCGAAAAGAACGCGCTCCTAAAAGAACGGCCTCCTAAAAGAACGCGCTCCTAAAAGAAAGCTCAAGGAGAAACGAGAATGTGCAGGAGGATTGGAAGATCCTGCGCGTTGGAACGAAAGAGAAACAGATTTACGTACTATACTGCGCATCGACGAGACAAAAGAAGAAGAGCGGGTGATATGAACAGCCCGGCAGAAGACATTTTGAGACTCGATGGCGGTCGAATCGCAGAACGGATCCACATTCTATGGGTGAGGTGTAAATTATTAATTCGAAAGAAAATGTTATAAGTAGAACAAAATATAAAAACATAACGTGTGTAGAAAGGAAGATGCCACAATTGGATCTGGATTAAACTGAAATGGATCTCTGAGTGGACGTGGGAGCCATGGCCAAGAATGCTGAGGACTTGTAAAGGAAAGTTCGGAAGTCGCATATGTAAATTTCAAATGATGTTACTAGGGCAAGTTTTGGCGTAGATGTAAGTTAGTTTTACAATTAGAATAATAATAGGTAATGGCCATGCATGCACGGGAGGAGTAACGAAAGTTATTAAATAATGACAGGGTTGTAATTGTTATTGTCTTGAAACTTGTATGAAATTCCATGTATGTTTTCTTTCTTTTGGTTGGTGTGAAGCAGAAAAACCTAAAATTATGTTATTTGATTTTTGAAGCAGGTATTGTTATTTATCTGGTTCCTGAATCCCAAATAGAAATAGAAATATCTCTTACGTAAATATTCGTAAGCGAGAATATGCAGAGACGGTCTTGTCACACCCACAAACAAATTCTATCACGGTGGATTGACTACGGTATGTACATAGGGCAATTTTCATGGTAAATGATTAAGCAAAATATCGAATAATAAAGTTAGTACCTTATATTATATAAATTGCCGGGTAGTACGAGGTAAATCCACAAGACGTGGGTCACAAACGAAAATTTTACAAGGTCATTTTTTTAAATATGAACCCTCGTCGGCCGATGGGCTTCGCACAAGTAGTACTCCAATGGGCCTAAATACGGACGAAATGGCGGTCTTGCCGTTTATATCCCTCGTTGAACCACTGGCCAGTATACGTTTTTTATTGTTAATTCTGTTGTTTTTTTTGAAATAATATTCCCGCAATCAATTGCAGCAATAATAAGGAATAAGTTTATTTAAAAGTTCTGGTAACGAGTAATTGATTACAGAAATTTTGTACCAGGAGGTAGTTTCAACATATTGTTAATCAGGAACCACATCTTGTATTGGGTGTTGGTGGGAATCTTTTTCTCGGATCCCATGACTTCGGGAGCACCGACTGATGCGTGTACCGATTGCACCATCCTAGCTATGCTCTCAGTTCCAGTCATGTGTCGCTCGCCTGATTGGCTCGAAAACGTCACATCCATTTCCTCATCTTTCATTCGTGAGAGCTTTCGAGTTTTCGACTCAAGGTGTATGTTAAACATTTTTCCATTCGCGTTCCCTGTACTGTTGAGAACACCTGTTTCGCATGTCGAATTCCTTGCCTTCCCATTGGTCTTACCACTGGCGTTCGCATATTACATGCAAGCCGCCGTCGCTGGTCGAATTGCTGCACTACTTCGAAGTCAGAGGAGTTAAGCAAGACGTTCCCGGATGGGTGATTGTCTGGAGCCCGGTTACTGCCGGCTCAGAACCTGTGACCGAAGGGATTAACGGTATCGACTGACTGTGGCAAGTTCTGCGTTCGAGACTATTGACAAACATCTTAACGGAGGATTACTCATATATATTGTACCTATAAGGAGCTTATCGGCCAACATAGGTTTTCAAATCGCGCGCGGTGGCGAGAGAGACTCGAGAACCGGTCTGAGAACCTGGCGAACGGATCAGGAGCGGCGGGCCGCGAGAGAAGTACGTGGCGGCTGGGGCAGCGATGGCCGACGCTTAGTAAATGAGAACAGGCTGTGCGAGCGAACATAAGAATTGGAAATTGAGTGGCATCTGTGGCGACTGTTGGGGGTTGAGGGATTGGAATGAGGACCCCAGTGAACCCAGTGATGATAAGGAACTACAACTAGTGCGTACATTGAAATTAAGAAAAGTGTAGGATACGTGGGGAACGCGCCACTGGCAGCCGAAACGGCGGCTCCGACACGGAGGGACAGAGATGCCGGGCCGCGGTAAATAGTCGAGGTAACGCTGCTACAGTAATATTGTAACCGTGTGTAGTTGGGAACCTACATTCGTGAATAGTAGAATCAGTGATAGTCAGACCCAATCCCGTGGAAGCTGGTGGAAGTGCTGAACAAGAATAATGCTGACGACTGTGGAGAACTAGACATGTCGGTGTTTCCCCGTGTGAGCAGAGGGTGATATGCGCTCAACACGGAGTGGGGATTCACGAATAACAAGAATCACTGGACGAAGTGGCGGGCGTCATGCAACGGCCTGGCCGCACCGCTCCCCAAGGTCACCGGAGAGTGCAGCGCGGCGCGCTGGGACAGCCAGGGGCCGGGCGACCAGCACTCGCGGCGACGGCGGCAAGCAACGTAGAAGGCGAACTGTTACTTTTCAGGTATTATCAACTAGCCCGGTGGAGAAGTGGTAAGGCAACAGGAAAGGGAATATCCCTATTGAAAAGTAGCATATAGGGAGTAATAACGGGGTTGCTTGTTGCAGGATACGTGTATGCACCACGACGTTAAACTAATTAGAATAGCAACTGGTAGTCGAATGGTTAATTAAGACAGTGAATGCAATTCTATGTCTAGCGTAGAATAGTGAAGCACAGTATCATGTAACAGAAGCAGCATTGTAAATTATCATGATGAATAAATGTTGGTTTATTTGTGTTTATTAAAAGTAATACATACATACAATTTTCATTCAAGTTGGTGTGTATCCCATGCCCATTTACGGGAAGGACCCCTCCCCCTATCAATCCATATATTTTATTTGAACTGTAAAGTTCTATACTCACAGTACGTTACAATATATATATATATATATATATATATATATATATATATATATATATGTGTGTGTGTGTGTGTGTGTGTGTGTGTGTGTGTGTGTGCTAATGGAAACCGAATTATTCTGCACTGACGTAATCTATTACAAAGGGTCAAAGTACAAAGGTCTAAGAAAGAAGTACCAAGTTTCTAGCTTCATTGAAGGAGCAATATAGTTTCGAAAAATAAGTAATTTTCGAAAATTAAATCATTAATGAATAATTGACAGAGCATCTAATGAACTGATAGCTTGTCGCATAAAAAATAAAGAAAAATGTTACAGTCAGTTTTGAAAACATTTTTTCAATATAGTATGAAGTGGGAGAGGAGAGAGCGATGTGATAAGAAACAAGAGAATAAGAGGAGTCCGGAAGGACGAGATAGGAGAAATGAAAGGAAAGGCCTTTATATTGGTTGGTGTCCCCTAGTACCTTAACAACCCAAAAATTGTGCTCCAGGTCTCCGTTATTATAGAAAGCCTTTTGCGCTGCGGTTAGCTCAACATGTGACTTCCCCACCTGGAGAGAGAAAGAGATATAATTTGTAAAACATGGAAGAGAGCGACAGACCAAAGGTTACTAGCAGTTTCTTGCAAGCGTCGCTTTCAGGTGTTTGGCATACGACAGTGTTTTAGGCAGATAATGAAGACTCGGGTTTTGAGCCTCCAGGGAGGATCCACTCGCCTCCAGTGGTCGTAAGCGGGGTGTTAGTCTCACGGGTTGCAGTTGGCGCAGAGTGAAAGGCGCTAAGAACTTTGTTTCAGAGCGATTCGTTGTAACCTCATGACGGGTGACTGGAAAGCAGAGGACATTCAGACTGTCAGTAAGTTCAAAGTGCTCTCTTGACTCTGTGAACGGGTTTGACCGCTGAATCAGTGTTGGATTGACTGATTAGTTATTCCGGGCGCGCCAACTGATAAGGTCGTTAGTCCCGTAAGTGTAGAGCATGTTTTAATCGCGGGAAGTGGCGACTATCTTTATTTATTTTATTTAATAGGTAATTATGACACATTGATACATAATTTCAATTCTTTTAACTATGTGGCTAGGCTGAAGGCCTTTAAGCCATTACAATACCTACATCCTACCGCATTCTAACTTTCGAATTCTGGCATTCACCCCTAATGGTCTCTTCATCGCATCAAAGCCGCGGAAAGGAGACCATAAGGTACGGCTGAGGAAAAAACCCCTGAAGGGGGAAAAACCTGCCGTCAGAAGACGAGTACATGCTAAACTACTAGTTTTTATTTTCTAAACTATTTATTTATTTCCTGGCGTGGGCATCTTCTCCATCCCGTCTTTGGCCTCCTCAGCCCCTGAAATCAAACACCGCCACAGAAGATCGCCCGCACCACCGCCTCTCCGAACAATTTGCTACTGATTAACTTAATTATCGCTTACTGATTAATTTAATTAATACTGACTAATATACTAATTAATATTAATGATTAGCATTATTGATTACCTTACTAGTTAATTTACGACTATCTTCCTCTACTGACTAGCCAGATCCGGCGTAAATCTACGATGGCTTGCGGAAGTTTTCTCAACCAGGTGTCTTGCACCAGCGTGGCATCGTCCTAGGCGATGCTTCAAGCTCCCGACATATGTGGTAGTGTAGACATATATAAGTGTGTGGGGGGGAGGATAGGGCAAGGAAGAGGAAAGGAAAAAACCGTGAGGTCCAAGGCGCGTTTGTTAGTTACTGCTCCGGTATTCGCCTGGTGTTGATGCAGGAAAAATGATAAATTTTCTAAAATGTTTCTGTATTTAAGGGCATAAAATACATTAGGGGGAAGAGACGAACTGTCCAATTACAGTCCGAACTCCTATTTCTGCTGACAGTCAGCGAATTGTTATGACATCCTTAGAACATTCAGAAAGTGCTAGTAACATTTGAAGGCAGTAACGCGATGCAGAATCCAATGCTCGCAGGCTGAGCCTTTTACGTACGAGTCCTTTTAACACCATAGGACCGTCAATACACTATAATGGTGACGTGGCCAAATGTCACGGATCCTAATGGAAGCAGTTGACCTTCAGCGTCCAATGCGTTTTCTATTTTATGAGAGGGGGATACTTTAATCTTTAACATGTTTCTTAGAACCTAAACATTTTCCGCCATATCTGATATCCCTACACAGTATTTGAATAACTCCTCTAGAGTGCGTGCGTTCGGATGTGTGGTTCCTTCTCACACGGCTACACCACTTCCCGTGCACCAATAGAGACATATGAGGTGTCATTCGACGAGTCTCGGTCTCTTGATGGGGAACTGATAATTTTTTTTCAGATTTGGCCATAAGATTCTAAGAAATTCCCAAAAAAACCTGTTTTTTCGTGTGATGGTGCTGCGATATTGAAGTTAGAGTCTCTAGATAAAGAGTGTAGCGCTTTCCATTGTTCCACCCGCCATTTAATATCCAGTTGACGTATAGGATATTGAAGTTAGAGTCTCTAGATAAAGTGTAGCGCTTTCCATTGTTCCACCCGCCATTTAATATCCAGTTGTCAGGAAAATTGGAAATGTGTGGTAGTCTTGGTGTTGAGAATCATGCATCTATCTCAAATCAATATTAATATCGTGGCAACGTTTTCAAGCGAGTAGCATGCCTTAGCCGGAAGCTGAAGTGAAAGGGCGCATCTGAGCTAAAAACAAAGGGGCGACCGACAGGATGAGACTGCTTCAGGAAACATCCCACGCAAACGAAGTGTTGAGAAAAGTTCGTGGCGAGTCTGGGACGATTGTGCAAGACCCCTAGAATTGGCTAGCCATCGAGCCTGTGGACGCCGACAGCATGACGCCATGTGGGGGAGACGAGGGTGTATATAAGGCGGGCGCTTTCTGCGCTCGCGGAGATTCAGATAGATTCGTAGAGCTTGTTGTTAGCCGACGAGCTGGATGGGATCTCCAGTGCACTCCAGCACGTGGTTTACGGGGTGGAGAACGGTTTTGGCGCCAGGCCATGTAGATACGTGAATACCGTGGACTTAACGTCCGATTGCATCGCATCATGCGTGATACCTGCTTTCGAGTAGTGGCACTGGGCTGTAGGGCCTAGGGAGGGTCGCGGGGTTTTCGTGGCTAAGGGGAAGAAAAAGGTTGCCAGGGTTTAATTAGTGTTTGTAAAATTTCTTTAATTGTTCTTTTAAATAAATGAAAATATTGTTATCTTCAACGCAGTGTCTGTGGCATTCACTCCAGTACATCACAATATTCTTAACCCGGAGTGGTAACGCGGGGGGTCTGTGGGATCCCCAAGATCCCTTCTTCCCGCTTCTTGTATTTCCCACGTTGGCTACCTTGACCATTGCTTGAGTACCTTTCTGTTTTTGTATCATGATATTTAGTGTGCTCTCAGTTTGCCAATTTCGTGAGTTTTATCCGTGTAACAAGCTGTTGTTTTGTTTGGGGTGCCCAGGAAACCCCGCGTTTCCTTCTACGTTAGCAAAGATGGCTTCAGTCTCGTACATTCTATTGGTTTGGCAACGTATTGCATGCTGTACTTTTACGTTAGGATTCCCCTGCAAAGTTAATATTGAAGTACTACGAACATTTTAGGTCACTTTATACGTTAAGAAAGGAGTGGAGGAATACGCCAACTTTTGCTGAAAGCGGGAACAGAATATCGTTATTCGCCTGGAGAAAGCAGTCTGCACGCAATTCCAAAAGACCAGGATAATGTTTTGTTGTTTTTTTTTGGTAATTGATTTGGATATGATTGAGAGAATTACAGAATACACCAATATCAAAAATTAAATGGATTTAGAGAGGAATAAAAATGATCGCAGTACGTATAAGACTAATAAAGAGGAAATGAATGCATTAATTGTACTACGTATTTTGGCTGAGTCTGTGAAATCAAGGCACCATAATCTTGCTGAATTGTAGAATGTGAATAATATGGGTATTTAAATTGTCCATTGTACTTTGAATTTGAAAATATTTCAATTTTTGCTACGAAAATATGGACTTGGATGTGACAGCACGCGCAGACCGATATAAAAGTTAACTTCAAGTATTAGATGCTTTCCTGACGAATTTTCAGACTTGTTTAGCAACTAAATTCTTAAAATATTGTTTAATTACACCCAAAAAATGTTAATAATAGAAGAAGAATATTATATTAATTTGTTTTTCAATAATTTAGATTATATCATGAAAAGAGTTTGGGGGTCTGGAGGCACCCCACGTTACCACTTTTGTTTCGAAAAGTCACGTTACCACTTCAGGGTTAAAAATCTCCATTACGTCACCAATTGTTATCATTTATGTTGAACTTCTGAATTCCGCTTGATGGGGCTATCGGGTGGGAGGACATTTAATGGCGATGGTTGCTCTACTCTCTGTGTCTAGGACTCTAGTTTGAGCATGCCGGAAACTAGACCTACGCCATCTAAATAGATCTGTAAAGGTGTCGTTAAATAAACTTCAGTATCAAAACCGACGTAGATGAAAGCGAAGAGAGAAAAAATGTGAAGACGAAGAGAAAGAAGAGAAAGGCGAGGAGAAAGACGTATAGGACGACATAGAGGAAGACATAGAGGGAGACGTAGAGGAAGACGAAGAGGAAAGCAAAGAGGAAGACCAAGAGCACCACGAAGAGGGCCACGAAGAAGACGACAAAGAGGACGGCAAAAAAGAAGACGAAGAGGAAGACGAAAAGGATGACGAAGAGAATGACGAAGGGGAAGACGAAGAGGAGAACGAAGAGGAGGGCGACGAAGAGAACGACGAAGAAGACGGCAAAGAGGAAGGTGAAGAGGAAGACGAAAAGGACGGTGAAGAGGACAACGAAGAGGAAGACGAAGACGAGAAAGAAGAGGAAAAGGATGACGAAGGGAATGACGAAGAGAATGATGAAGAGGGTGACGAAGAAGAAGACGAACAGGAAGACAAATAGGATAACGAAGAGGTCGACGAAGAGAATGGCGAAGAGGACGATGAAGAGGACGACAAAGGGGAAGACGAAGAGTATAAGGAAGACGAAGAGGAAGACGAAGAGGAGGACGAAGAGGAAGACGAAGACGCAGTAGAAATCCTTGAAGACAAAGAAAATGAGAATACAAAAACGAAGAATTTCCTTTCACGGAAAATGAACTAAATAAGTGGAGGGTCTATTGAGTCGCCAGGATCAAACGGCCGTGGATGCACGTCCCCGAGAAGAGTATAACTGTGTAATGAGCCAGTCGCTGCGTCAGGGGTGCAGGGATCAGTGTTATGGCTTCACAGAATATCGAGGAGACGAAAAATTTTAAATAGATAAATGCATGTTTGTCGACAACGTCATGCGGTTTTCAAATTGATTTTAAAAGTGTGTACTACGACAAATGAAAGAAAAACATTCCGAAATAACTCTTGACTAATTCAATTTTATGAAACTATTACATTACATGTGTTCAAGAAAGTCAAAATATGCTCAATTCCAGAAAGTAATTGCAAAATTTAAGTAGTTAGTTCGCAACGCTGACAAAACTGATCTAAACTGAACAGGAGGGCTCTGAACCGAAGAAAGAAGAATAAATAGTGAACCAACCGAAAGTCGTTTAAAGCGTCGGCGACGTCAGATTCAGCTAATATAAATTATTTTTGACGGATATGTAATTGATCACAATGTTATGGCTTGAATGATAATGACAGTGGAGGCTTGTGCTAAAGTTGTACGATTGCAAAATGCCCTGTTAATCCAAATAGGTTTTATAGTATGATAGGAATATACATTTTCCTTTTAATGACATCCAATACTCAAGATATTGCAACATTTTTATGTATATGAAATTATTTTGAAACCGAAGAGTACTCTCTTCAGTGGTCTGGTGTTCTCTCGGGAGATCACCATTTCACGCTCTTGGTTCTATTTGCATTCACTCTTTGTCTGCTGCATTTATTGCACTTACTTTTGTCCCTATGCTTCAACACGGCCTGCGGTGCGGCAACCAGTCATCTTCCGTAGGTGGGGGTGTGGGCATGAAGTGAAGCACGGCGTCCGAGAGGAAAGCCAACTTTCTGTCTTCCGACACTAGCTGCAATTTAATTTTATGAATTTCGCGTGTTATTGAAAGTACACAAGTTTAGTCAATTATTGATGATATTTAATTAATTAATTAAGATGTCTGGAGACTTTGTTTCATGATACGTTCATGGATTCAAAATGGACATTTGAGGAGACCTTTGTGTAAAGTTGTCCGTTTCCGAAGGAAGTCGCTTTCTGTCTCTCTCGGTGTGTGCATTACGAGGCTTCGCGGTAGCCTCGCGAGGTGTGAATACGAGTGTGAATGTTATGTGTGTGTGTGTGTGTGTGGATAAGATGTTTGAGATGAAAATGTTTCATTATTGCAATATATATCAGGAAATTTTCGAAATGTTCCAAAAAAAATCATTTACACAAATAAATTTACTTGTGTAAAATGTATCCAAACAATATTGCTTGTTGCAAAGTGCTGGAGTGCGATCACCGTATTTTTTAAACCAAGTTCTTTTTTTCTTTTATGTGATTTCTATTACCGTCAGTGGTCTCAATACATAACTAAACACTAGAGTGCCCTCTGGCAATCAAAGCCAGAACTAAGTGCGCGGAAGGTGAATATGCCTGACATGAACACTAAGTATCAATTAGGTAAGTGATGTTTCAATATAGGCTTTTATTAAATGTAGTTTCTATTTACATGAATTGCTTACGTTTTATTATGCAATAGTGTTCAGGATTTTGAAAATTACATTTCTGTCATTCGATGGAGCTGCAGTTCGTTGGGGCACCTGATGATTCGTTCTTTGGGGCCACTGGATGATGGAAGAAAGAGGGACAATCAAGGAAACCTGCCGCGAATACTTTCTCCACCACACATTCTAAAAAGTATCGAGTAAATAAATAAATAAATGCCTTTATTTGTGGCGAGGTTCAGGCCATTTAGCCTGCTCTTCGGCCTAACCACTTTCAAAATTTTATTACATTAGTGCATAATAGAAGGAGTTCAATCAATGAAAAAATATGTACGCAATTTGGGTGAAAGTTCTCTCACATAGAAGACAGGAATGAAAGCGAGGGAGGAAAGAGTTGGTGGAGGAGGAATGCTGTCACAGCATTTGTATGTTTAAAATATCAATTTCAAGTTAGGGATGTAATTTAAAAATTGATCCCAAATATATAAAGTTAAACACTACGAGATTTTACTCAAAATTTAGAGAATTATCTTTCTGTGACTAGGCAAGTTACATATTGAAGAGGATTTGAAAGAGATTGTTTAACTCGGTGAATTAATATGTACTTCTAATTGTTTCAAAGAGATTTTAGTAGAAGCTATGATTGCGTACGTATTTCTGAAATACTCCTAAACGAAAACTAGAAAGGGAGGGAATCTCGTCAGCATACAAGCGAAAACACATCAAGTCAAAAGTTCAGGTCCAAAGAGAAACGGAGAACATTAAAAGATATGGTGAAATGTTTTAACGTGTATTTCATAATAGTAATAATAAGAAAATTGGCAATAATAAAATAATGTATTATCAATCTATTTAGTAAAAAAATTGAATTAAAAACGTGGAAAAGATGAATTAAGTTTTAGAAAATGTTTACAATATAAAAATATTTACCAACCTAGAAAATTGGAAATTTTAATAATGTAGGAAAATGTTAACCATTTAGAATAAGTAGGAGTCGAAGGAAATCGAGTAGGATTTAAATCCCAGATAAGCGGTCATACCACTACATCATGGGTCTCCTTTTCAGTGTTTGGAATGACGACAAACGAATGAAAAACATGAGAAGCCGTAAATTGCCTGTGGTCACTTGCCACATGTCTCGTCTACCGGGTCCCATGGTGGTGGGCGCAATTTTGTATGATTTCCGACGTGAATGAGTTTCGTCTCGGAGACATTGAGTGGGAAGTTCGCGAGGTTTTCCCACTTGTGGCCCAGCCGAATGCTACGCCCAGCTAGCGCTCGCTAGAACAAGACAAGGCGTCATGATATTTCCTGGAAGCGCTGCGTAATTGGTCAGCCGCATTGCCATCCACATCCACATTAGAAAATGTGTGAGATGCAATGCGTTGTTATTCAGTGTTAGCCTTGCCGCAAAATATGGAGGTTCTGGAGAAGCATCCAATGCTGCATTGGTGACAGGACAGTTTTAGGGATCCACATCACCTGCACATCACGTGCCGGCCCAAATATCATGCTGATTTATACGATTTGTATTTATTTAAAAAATTAAATAATGATCATGTCACAGTAAAATTCTCATCATTTATTGTTTTAATGAACTTTTTTCTTTCTGGCCAAATATTGCTAATCTGTAGTTCTTCTAGGTGCATCTCTTGTTGACGAGAGGAGTATTTTTTCTTTCTCGAGTATTGCATACGTTGTATTCGAGAAAGTTATGTAATGCTGCATCGAAAAAAAGCAAATTGCAACAGAAAAATGTATTGTAAGTTCCAATGCCGAAAAAGTGGTGTTCCTATATATTGTAACGGATCTTGGCGGTGAATTAAAACAATGATATTTACTTTGAACAAAGTCGTTTATTTTTTAAATTTAAAATTACTCTCTACTCTGACAATACTAAATACAATGATTTATATACATAGAATCTTATGTATACTATTTATATTACAGGTTCTTGAGTTATTCACTTGCTTATTTCTTTTCACATGGCTCACCTATCTCGATTATTTCTATGGTTTGGTGCAAGAAGAACCAATGTCAGTTTTCAGTGATTTTCGGTTTTTATGGTCAAAGAAGCCGTACTTTCAGTGGAATAAAGCCAAAGTCAAAAGTCTATCCCTGATTCGATGGTAAGAAGGACCAATGTGGACTTAGGAAATTAAACATATGCAATACTACTGAATCATCGATGAACTATTTTGTACAAGTACAGCTTTGATGAAGATACATTTAGAAAGCTAGACTTAGGAAAGAAGAGGTTGAGAAATATCAAGCAAGTAGCTGTAGAGCCTATCAGTAAGAAACCTCTTCCAATACAATCCACCAAGCTCAAGGATCTTAAAGATCTACCATTCATTCATTTCCAACAGAATATACTATGAAGCGTTTCTAAACAACATTTATGAAGCGATAGAAGGCAATGAAAGTGACATTAATTCAGACGTCGAACATTTATAATTTAAGTCATTACTTTCCTATTTTTAAAATTGTGCTTGTATGTGTCACTTCTGTTGCATTTATTGTTAAGAAACAATGTACTATAAATTCATGTTTTGTTTTTATGTGCAAATATATTTGACAATTGTTCAAATGGCTGTATCACCACAGTAATTCTGTATCATTCTTAGACAAAAATGTCTATTCTTTCTTCTCGAAACCATAGTTATTGTCCCAAAACCCTATGTAACTATTCATTTATTGAAGAAAAATAAAGAATGGATAAAACTTCAGACAAATTTTTTTAACTCTTAATATAATTAGTAAAAGAGCAATATTTTTGTGGGTGTAATATTCTATGTGTTGGGGCGTAGGGGCGAAGGGATGTAATAGCTTATTACATACCTTCACACAGCGAAGTGGTGCTTATGCCAGCTAAAGACCTATGTTCGGAATTATCAAAAAGGTCCAATGTCATTAAAAGGTTGAAACAATTCAAATTTAATACAACTGTATTGGACAAATTAAAAGAACGGAAATAAAGTGTTAAAAACTATTAACTTACCAGAAATAGTGAAATAAACATAAAACTTGGATTCTGACAATACAACTTGGAGGAAGCAATTTGCTACATATAGTGTTGTTGACATAATGAACACAAATATAAAATTCAGGAGAAAAACAACCAACAGATGTAGGAAAGTTTTCATTTGCAAATAGAACGATACGAGATTGGAATAGCTTACCTGCAACACTGTTACAACAATCTTATTTTACTAAATTTAAAAATAATTTAAACAACTAATTTTTTGTAGTGATATTGTTTAAAAATATAAATAAATAATTTGTTTTGGCAATATTGTACAAGTATACTACCATGAGTATTGGCAGAAGTATCTATAGTACATTAGTTGTGGTTTACTGGTTCGCTGCTGTGTGTTTACAAAACCTGAACAAAACATGTAATGGTTTTGTTAATGACCTTGCGGATCTTTCCGATTCTTTAAGCCCTAGGGCCTTTCGAAATGCCCTAGGGCCTCTTTGTTGCCCACTCTAACATCAATACAACACATATAAAATGTTTATGAATTCGACTTATTTAAAGTTTAGATGCAAGCAAATATAATAAATAAATGAAATAATGCTCAAATAAGTAAAATAACTTGTTATAAATATTATTTTGCTTAATTGATAAGAAAATTGCAATTTTGGAATGTTGTACTGTTTCAGCAATG